>JAVJIF010004464.1:0-272174 GCA_038442645.1 Agave tequilana
GAAGAACAATTAATCAGATTGCAGCAAAGGAACCAGACCGTAGACGAATATGCTACAAAGTTTTTGAGACTTCGCCGGTTCACACCACACACAGTATCGGACGAAGAGAGCCAAGTTGGAAGATTTCAGCAGGGTCGGAAGATGGACATCCAGGTACGCCTTATACCCCAGCAACTGAAGACATACTCTCAAGTCCTCACCATAGCACGTGATTGGAATAGGGTCTAGAAAAGAAGAATCGGGATCAGGAGCAGGATAAGTCGGGAAAGTGGACATTCCACAGATAGACAGCAAACTCCCGGTGATGGATATAGGAGTACCAGTCAGATTTAGTAATGCGCCAAAGGCTAAATGTCTGTTCCACTATCCCCTTCAGCAGGTAAAATGAAAGCCCGGACACATTCAACGCAAATATCAGATAGCCAAGGTATTGTGTTTGATATGAGGGTACAGGGATCATTCAGTGAGCAATTGTCCATTCAAAAGGACCTATCCAACACCACCCACACTTTCGGCACGATCAGCACTTCCAGCCCCATACTGAGAAGGAACCCAGAACCGTTAGCAGAAAAATTTCACTCTCGTCCAAGCAGCATGATCAGTCACAGAGAGGGGTAAGAGTTAGAAGAGGCCAAGTCTATAATTTGTCAAGAGAAGAAGCCAAGGCGTCAGATGAAGTTATGGCAAGACATGGAGCCCAATATCTGGAACAGGAACCTTGGTGCCACCCGTAACTGTTAACCCTAATTTATCATGTCTTGAGTTGGTAAAATTTTTCTTATATAACTACTTTATCGTACTATTATCACCAATCATAGTTTTTCGTTTTCACCTTCTTTTGCTATGTTATCCCTATTTCATCCGTGTTCGTCCCTTTTAATCGCTTTCCTTTCAGTTCCCGTAATCGTCTACCAACTTAAGATATGGGTAACCTAGTGAGGTAGCAACAGGACAGATGAGGTTCACATTCATCCTATTCTTACTTTCTTGATTCCAATACATCATATTATCCTATATCGGATGAATCTTTGGCTTTTCCTTCTATTCTTATATGCATGGAGGCATCACGGGAGTTGGTACAGAAAGTGGGGTAGTCACCACTAATATAATCAGACAGAATCACTGCACGGGGAGCATCAATATGAAATGAATTTTTGGGATTAGGACTTTTGTCAGACAGAGCTATGGTATTATCTATTTATATTATTCAAGGAACAATCCTGATCTTTTCTATCAACTTCACCGAGCTCAGGTATATTCAGAAGTAATCCACCGTAGTGTTGACATCCAATAGACAACATTCAAGACTTATATCAGTTAGTATAGATTCTTGATCATGTTTTTTTGGAGCCGCAACGTCCAGCAATTTTATGAATTTAATGTACCATAGACCTCGTTGACCTTGCCAAGCGAGAGTGCGAGCTAAATTAGGCATGGGCATTGCTGCACCTAGCGCTTAGCATTAGTGCTGTGTTACACATTGACTTCGCTGCGTGAGCTACACAAGTGTGAGAACTCCTTCGCACCCTAGTGCTAAGCGCTTGACGTTGTGTTATGCAATGGCACCACCTGGGTTTGGCTTCGCTCATAGCTAGGTCCGTCAGTGTTTATCAACTCTAATCTTGTTTCCCAGATCTTTCCTGCCTAGCATGTTTTCATAAATTAATAAGCCGATTTTCTCGTTGTATCTGAACAAATTAGCCATAATCTTTGTTGACGATCAATTCGGAACTTCGCAGGACATGGGTATTCTCTAAATATTTACTTTACAGATGGTTTATCATCCAGGAGTTAGTATTCAAAACTCTTTACGGTTCTTATAAGTTCTTAGTTAGGCCTTTCAGAGTAATCGACGTCTAGTATTCAGGACCTACTATTATTGGTTTTCTATACTTAACTACGATCAGTATTTATTTTCTTTATCTGTGATATTTTGGCCAACTTCTAAAGTGACAGAGAACACATAGAATATCTAGTAATATTATTACAAATTCTTCATCAGAAACGACATTACGTCCAGTAGAATGAGTATAGTTCTAAATAAGTAGTATCATATTCTTCAGTCACATTGTTTCGAAGAAGTAATTTTCGCTGATTAGCAGAGAATTCGGCAGTTAAAGTTGGCTAGTTCCTAAATCAGATCACTTCATATTATTATTCAGAGAGAAAGTCAGTCTACAAAAGATCTGACAGTGTTTTCCTTAGCAAAATGCCAGATCGTTAGTGGTAAGACGCTGTACGAAATCTATACAATAGGGGGTGCAGAAGCAACTAGGTTTCGAGTTATCAATCAGTCGTATTGTGAACTTTTTTCTTAGTTATCATATCTTAATTGGTATAATTCTCGTCCCTATCTTTTCTGTGTTCGTCTTCCCCTTATCGAAATTTTGGGGACGAAATTTTTGTAAGGTGGGTAGAATGTAACACTTTGTTCTCGAAATGCGTACTCAGATACATATTTTGATTTCTTGATTGTATTCTTTCAATTTTTCTTCATATTTGTTTTGTTTGTGATTATTTATATCAACATTTGGTATTTAGATCCAGATTTCTGATTTCAGAATCAACCCGAGTTTGAACCGGGGATCCGATCCTAGTATATTGATTGATTTGACCTTTTTGGCAGTCTGATTTGATAGCTTTAAGTTTCAAATATTTTAGATTTTTTATGAATTTTTGAAATTTTTCTTAATTAAGTTGCAAAATCTTCAAAACTAGTATCGACCGGTGCCGCCGATCGATTCTTAGATTTTTAGTTTACAAATGAAATTGAATTTCAAGAAACTTCTTTCATATTATTTCATAAAATCATATTTTTTATCTAAATACATTTTTGGAGTTTTTCTGAATTTATCGGAATTCGACCAGATTTGGTGTTCACCAGTATCGTCGGTAGATTTCAGAATTATTAATTTAAAAATGGGATTGAATTCCTTAAACTGATTTCATGACGTACCTTAATATAATATTTACTATTTTTGAGAATTTTTGGGGATCATTCTGAGTTGCTTCATTTTTCGGGCTTTTCCGGTATTTTGGTGTTTTCCCAGATTCTGGAATTTTATCCAAATATTTTTATTTATTTTTTACTATTTTCTAAAATTTGTTCCACCATTCATAATCCCCCCACTTTTTCTTTTTTTTCTTTTGTTTCTTTTTCCCAAAAAATTCCTCCACCACACAATAAATATCGCTTCCACTTTTCCTCTCTCCTCCTTTAATGCGCGTACAACATCTCTGACTCAGACGCGGACTTGACCCTCGCTTCTGGGCTTTTTTTTAACCAGACGGGGTCTGGTTTCTGTGGAGACGCGGACTCATAAGTAAGACGCGGATTCACTCTTTTACACACACACACACACACACACACATACATCTTATGCACACCTACCCTCTCTCTCCCTCTCTCCCTTTTTCATTTCATCTTCTTCCTCTTCTTTCTTCTTCAAATGCCCAACACCCATGTCCCCTTAACCGCCGGTGACCCTATGTGTCACCCACTCTGACCTCCTCCTTCTTTCTTCCTCTCCACCAAACTCCTTTCTCCACCATCACCATTACACCAACTCCACTTTCACCACCAACTTGAAAAGTCACCTAGAGGGGGGGTGAATAGGTGACAATGCTAATCAAGGGCAAATTAAAAATTTAAAGGTACAACAATCACAAGATGAATGCTAGCAAGTAAGTATGACAATGAATATGATGAGTAAATAATAAGTGCAAGCAAAATAGAGTAAGAATTGCAAGAATGTAAAACCAATCGCAAACACAAGGATATGTTATCGAGGTTCGAGCACCCAGCTCTACTCCCCGCCTTCCCCAGAAGGATTCTAGCTACTTCCACTATCACAAAGATCTCAATTACAATGGAGTACCCAACTCCACAATCTCAGTACAAGAAATTTCCTTGGTAGTCAAAAGACCACAAACTCTCTCTTTCAAATATCTCTTCCCTTACAAAGGTCCTTAGAGAATATTGAGTAGGAATGAAGCTCTTTTGTGTGTAAGGAAAAGAAATTGAAATCAGAGAAAAACTTTTGAAAACCCTTCAGAAATTGAGAGAATTTAGCTCAAAAACCAAGAACTTTGAAAGCCTTAAACTTTTGAATTTTTGCAAAGATTGTTGTTGTAACCAATCTCTCCCCAAACACCCCTATTTATAGGAGAGGGCTAGGGTTTAGGGATAAAACATATTTACTGATGTTTAGGAGATAATTAGATCAAAATATATCCTTAAACGAATTTTTAAACACAAAAAGACAAAAATAAACAGCTCTTAAAAAATCTGCCCGTTACTGTTCAACGGCTACATCGGTCGACCGAGCCGGTCGACCGGTAGTATAAAAATTTGACCGTTACAGGCGAGCGGTCGACCGACCCAGTCGACCGATAAAACCTGTGAGCAAAAATAATAGTCTGGTCGACCGCCCCGGTCGACCGACAGACGTGCACACGGATACGTGCATCTGCCAGGACTTCGGTCGACTGGTCCGGTCGACCGGACCAGACTGACACAGACTCGGTCGACCGACCCGGTCGACCGGATCAGGTCAAAAAGTCAATTTTAAAAAGAAAACAAAGAGGATTTTGATTTTAACAAAAATACTTTTGAACAGGGATTAGTATAAAATACAAATATATATCTGTAGGCAAAAACTTGTATGCAAAATATTTTTGTATAATTTATAAGAAATTATTTGGAATGGAATGAGCAGTTGCGCAAAAACGTGTGTGATAGAGCTTCAAACCTATCCACTATTCTTTAACATACTATAAACTGAAAAACAAAATACATGAAGACTTCTTGTGCTATCTTCAAGTCTTTGAGCCATCCAATGCCTTGCTAGTGCCTTCTCTTCTATGATCCTTCCTTGATGTGCAATTTTGCCTTCCTTGCTTTGTGGAACTTAGAAGTTCTTGCAATAGCTAAGCGAATGGTCTCTAAACATGGTACAAACCTGAAAACTTATCTTAACAAACTTGTTAGTACCAAATAGCTCATATTGGTTTGTCATCATCAAAACACAAAACAATTGGAGAGTGTAACCTCTTGGGCCAACAATCTCCCCCTTTTTGATGATGACAAAACAAATAGGCTATTAACAAAAATATAGGGTAGGAGAAAACTCCCCCTCAAATTATGCTATACTTAAAACACAAGAATATGCTCTAGAAACTAATAATTGAAATGATGCACCAATTATAGAAACCACAAAAATTGCTCTTGATACCAAAAATACCAAAAACAACTAAAACATAAATTCATATGGAACCAAGACCAAATGAACTTATTTTTGTCCATGTAAACTTATTCTCCCCTTTTTGTCATACATCAAAAAGGGTTATGAAAAACATGTTTATTCAATAATACAAACATTAAGTTCTCCACAAATAAACGAAAATCTAGCAAAATCAAGAGGTTTAGTGAAAATATCGGCTAGTTGTAAATCCGTGGAAACATAATCAATATCTATATCACCTTTCTCAAAATGATCTCTAAGAAAGTGATATCTAATCTCAATGTGTTTGGTCTTATTATGTTGATTTGCATTTTTGGTCATGTGAATAGTACTAGTATTATCACAAAATATTTTTATATGATCAAAGTGCAAATCAAAATCAAGGAGAGTATGTTTCATCCAAAGGACTTGTGCACAACAAGCCCCCGCGGCAACATACTCCGCCTCGGCGGTTGAGAGAGCTACGGAATTTTGTTTCCTAGAGGACCATGAAACAAGACAATTACCAAGAAATTGACATGTCCCACTAGTACTCTTTCTATCTACTCTACAACCCGCATAGTCGGCATCCAAATAACTAGTCATAGAAAAATCTATAGTTTTCGGATACCAAAGACCCATTCCAATAGTGCCCTTAATATAACGAATAATGCGTTTTACCGCAATAAGATGAGACTCTTTAGGACACGATTGAAATCTAGCACAAAGACACACACTAAACATGATATCCGGCCTACTTGCCGTCAAATATAAAAGACTTCCTATCATGCATCTATATAATTTAATATCAACATTTTTACCTTGTTCGTCCTTATCAAGCTTGGTTGTAGTTGCCATTGGAGTGTTGCAAGCCTTTGATCCTTCAAGCCCAAACTTCTTTACTAACTCCTTTGCGTACTTGGCTTGGTTAATGAAGGTTCCGTCTTGCAATTGCTTGATTTGGAGTCCAAGGAAGAAATTGAGCTCACCCATGGAAGACATTTCAAATTCTAGTTGCATTACCTTCTCAAAATCCTTGCATAAAAGCTCATTAGTAGATCCAAAAATTATATCATCAATATAAATTTGCACAATTAAAATATCATTCTCAACATGCTTAGTAAAAAGAGTTGTGTCTACTTTGCCTTTAATAAATCATTTGAAATGAGAAAACTAGAAAGCCTTTCATACCAAGCTCTTGGAGCTTGTTTCAATCCATACAAAGCTTTATCAAGTTTAAAAACAAAATCGGGATGAACATGATCAACAAAACCGGGAGGTTGTGAAACATAAACTTCTTCATTAATAAAACCATTTAAAAATGCACTTTTTACATCCATTTGAAAAAGTTTAAAATTTTTAAAACATGCAAAAGCTAGTGTCATCCGTATGGCTTCAAGCCGTGCTACGGGTGCAAAGGTCTCCTCAAAGTCAATTCCCTCAACTTGAGTGTAACCTTGGGCCACTAACCTAGCTTTATTCCTAATGACATTTCCGGACTCATCCAACTTATTCCTAAAGATCCACTTAGTACCAATTATTGGTCTATCGTGGGGCTTAGGAACAAGGTGCCAAACTTGGTTGCGCTCAAATTGATTGAGTTCCTCTTGCATGGCAAGCAACCAATATGGGTCCGTCTCGGCTTCGAGAATGCCTTTGGGATCAAAATGAGAAATAAAAGCAAAGTTACCACATATGTCATGGAGTTTGGAGCGCGTTGTGACTCCTTTAGATGCATCACCCAAGATGAGCTCCTTAGGATGATTTGTAGCGTATCTCCAAACTTTGGGAAGCGGTTGAGTGCTTTCCTCTTTATCCTCTTGAACTTCACCAATTGAATCTAGCTTTTCTTCTTGAGCGGGTGAGTCCTTCAAGGATAGTCTCTCCATGTCTTCACCTAAAGGTTCAATCTCTACAACATTCTCAACAACCACATTAGATTCTTCAAACTTAACATGCATGGATTCTTCAATAGTTTGAGAAGATCTAATGAAAACTCTATATGCTTTGCTAGTAGAGGAATATCCAACAAAGATAGCTGTAGGGGCCGGAAAATTTGGTGGTCGGAGAAAGTGGTTTTAGCTGTAAAAGATTTCCTTGATTCAAGCGAAACGATTACAACCAAAAGAACTACTCTTCCCTTTTCCAGTTACAAGGGAGGGAGGATGTCTGAATCTTCCCTTTGTTTAAGGCTGGGTTCTTCGTGTGGCGATGGAGAGTGAATCTTGTTCTCCGTTGACCAGATGACCGTCCTAGACCGTCTGGGGTCTTCTCTTCGGTCGATAGAAAGAGTAACTCAGCTCAATCTACCAAAACTCTCAAAGAGGAGGTAGGCGAAGAGCGGCTAGTACTTAGTAAGCTCGCTGAAGGGTTTTCTCTCTCTCTGTCGTTGATCTCTCCTTTGATTGTCGTCCTTTTTTCTTCTCGTCGTCAATCGTCTCCCCCTTCAATAGTGACGGAACTATTTATAGGGTTTTTAGGGGGTGATCGTGCCCTCCTGAAAACACTCCGATTGAGGGGCCACTACCCGCTACATGCGCGGTGACTGGCCCTTTATTTCGGGTAGTTGCAACTGAGACGCGGGTGTCGAGCCAACGCGCCTTGGTACTGAGACGCGGTCTTTGGGCCGACGCGCCTTGGTACTGAGACGCGGGTGTCGAGCCAACGCGCCTTGGATGCTGAGACGCGGGTGTCGAGCCAACGCGCCTTGGATGATGAGACGCGGCTTCAGGCCGACGCGCCTTGGTACTGAGACGCGGGCTTCAGGCCGACGCGCCTTTGATGCTGAGACTCTGCTTTCTTAGTGGCTTGTCTGTTTTGGACATTTTTTTAGACAGCCTACAATAGCCTCATAAGCCTTAGCATCAAATTTACCCAAATTATCCTTAGTATTCAAAACAAAACACTTGCATCCAAAAACTTTGAAATATGCAACATTTGTTTTTCTAGAATGATACATTTCAAAAGAGGTTTTGGAAGAATTTTTGCATAAATAAATACGATTCGATATATAGCATGCGGTGTTTACGGCCTCGGCCCATAAATATTGAGGGAGGTCATATTCACTTATCATTGTCCTAGCCACCTCTTGAAGTGTTCTATTTTTCCTTTCTACAACTCCATTTTGTTGTGGAGTTCTAGGACAAGACGTTTCATGCTTAATTCCCTTTTCATCACAATAAGTCATGAAGAGTTGGTTAATAAACTCACCACCTCTATCACTTCTTATTCTCAAAATCGGAAAACCCTTTTCTTTTTCAACTCTTTTTCGAAAAATCTTAAAATGAGAAAAAGTTTGATCTTTATTTTGCAAAAGAAAACCCAAGTAAAACGGGAGAAATCATCAACCAAAACAAATGCAAATCTACTTCCATTTAAACTTTTAGTTTTAGTTGGTCCAAAAAGATCCATATGAATTAATTCTAAAGGCCTAGTTGACATGATATCCTTGATTGGTTTAAAGGAAGACTTGGTTTGTTTCCCAAGTTGGCACGCACTACAAATGCGGTCTTTCTCAAAATCCAAGAAAGGTATACCCTTCACCAATTCCTTTGAATTAATTCTAGAGATATGGTCAAAAGATGCATGTCCTAATCTTCTATGCCAAAGCCAAGAATTTTCATCAAAAGCATTTAAGCATTTAGTAGAACAATCTAAATTAAGCATGTCAATAATATAAACATTATTATCACGAAAACCGGTAAGAATACAAACATCGAATTTAACATCAAAAATCTTGCATGAGGAATCATCAAAAATAACTTTAAGTCCACGATCGCAAAGTTGACTAATGCTAAGCAAATTATGTTTTAAACCATCTACTAAAACAACATTCTCAATAATAGGAGATGCACCAATTTGAATGTTACCTATACCGATGATAGTTCCTTTGGAGTCATCCCCGAAGGTGACGAAGCCACCTTCCATGTACCTTGATAGGGTTGTGAAGTTGTTGATATCCCACGTCATGTGTCTCGAACAACCACTATCAAGGTACCACCGCTCCCTACGTCTTGGAGCCTTGGTGTGTACCTACATCAAACATTTTAGGACTTGATTTTGGTACCCACATTTTCTTGGGTCCATGAGGGTTAGAGCCATTAACCCAAACAAGATTATTTGAACTATGCAATTTATCATAACAAAATTTAGCTAAATGTCCATTTTTGCCACAATATGTGCATCTATACACTCTACCATATCTAAAAGCATAGTGAGTGTGTGATTTGTGAGCATGGGCATTGTGAGCATGAAAAGATTTAGCATGAGAAGTATTATTTGAAGTGTGAGCATGTGGAATTTTAGCATGAGAATCTTTAACATGAGAAGTGTGCTTTTTGGAAAACTTTTCTTCAAGTTTCTTAGTATTAAAGGCACAATCTTTTAAAACTTTTTCAAACTCATTCATTTTGGATTTAAAAGAAGAAATTTCTTTATTATCAACAATAGGGGTTTTACCCTTACAAGAAGTCTTATAAGCGTCAAATTCATTTTGAATAGAAACAAGATTGGAAGAAAGATCATCTTTTCTTTTGAAACCAAAGCAAGTTGATTTTTAAGAAAAGCAACTTCTTTTTATAATTTGAAGCATTCCATTTTTGTTATCATAAGTTTCGAAAAGTTCTACAAAAGCATGAACTAGAACTTCCTTACTTACATCATCATCTTCATCATCAAAGGATTGAGAGGTTACCTTGGGTGTGTTTGCCATGAAACACATGTTAGCTTGATCCACCTCCTCTTCGGACTCGCTTTCCGAATCCCATGTTGCTTTGTAGGCTTTCTTTTCCTCCGGCTTCTTTGGCTTGAAGGAGGAAGTCATTTTCTTCTTGAACTCCGGACAATCCGCCATGATATGTCCGGGTTTGCGGCAATTGTAGCATATGATCTTCCGCTCCTCTTACCTTCGAATCTTCTCCGGAAGTTGAACTTGTTCTTTCGGTACAACCTCTTGACATTCCGCACAAGTAGGGTTAGCTCCTCATCTTCTTCTTCGTCTTCATCATCGTCATCATTGGTGGATGAAGTCTTAAAGGCAATGGATTTCTTCTTTGAAGTAGTTGCCTCATCTCTTGCTTTCTTCTCCATCTCATGGGTCTTTAGGTTCCCAATGAGACTAATGATGTCCATCTCGTCCTTGTCGTTCAACTCCTTTAAGGTGGTGGCCTTGATCTCCCAAGATGGTGGAAGAGCCCGTATCACTTTGCGCACCTTTTGATCATTGGAGATGACGTCACCTAATGAAGAAAGACCATTTGTAATTTTAGTGAAACGAGTAATCATACAATCAATGGATTCTTCATCAAGCATTTTGAATGATTCATATTGAGACCTCAAGAGATCTATCTTAGCTCTCTTGACTTGTGAAGTCCCTTCATGTGTGACCAATAAGTGTTGCCAAATCTCATAGGCGGATTGGCAATGAATTACCCGTGTAAGGTCATCCTCATTCAAGGCGGTTAAAAGGGAGTTTTGGGCTTTTGAGTTAGCCTCATATTCTCTAAAGTTAAAGTCGGTCCAAGTGCTCTCATCACTATCGGGTGTTATGTAGGGTTTGGTCAAGGACTTAGCTACCAAGCTACCTAGTGATTGCAAAAATATAGTCATCCTAACCTTCCAAATGGGAAAATTTAGGCCATCAAATTTAGGTGGGGTTTTAATGTTGTCGGCCATATTTACTAGTGTATGAATGGATGAATGAAAATGTTGATTAGCAATATTTTAAGGATCTCTCTATGGATGTTAAGCCAAACCTAGAGTCCAAGCTCTGATACCAATTGAAAAGTCACCTAGAGGGGGGGTGAATAGGTGACAATGCTAATCAAGGGCAAATTAAAAATTTAAAGTTACAACAATCACAAGATGAATGCTAGCAAGTAAGTATGACAATGAATATGATGAGTAAATAATAAGTGCAAGCAAAATAGAGTAAGAGTTGCAAGAATGTAAACCAATCGCAAACACAAGGATATGTTATCGAGGTTCGAGCACCCAGCTCTACTCCCCGCCTTCCCCAGAAGGATTCTAGCTACTTCCACTATCACAAAGATCTCAATTACAATGGAGTACCCAACTCCACAATCTCAGTACAAGAAATTTCCTTGGTAGTCAAAAGACCACAAACTCTCTTTTCAAATATCTCTTCCCTTACAAAGGTCCTTAGAGAATATTGAGTAGGAATGAAGCTCTTTTGTGTGTAAGGAAAAGAAATTGAAATCAGAGAAAAACTTTTGAAAACCCTTCAGAAATTGAGAGAATTTAGCTTAAAAACCAAGAACTTTGAAAGCCTTAAACTTTTGAATTTTTGCAAAGATTGTTGTTGTAACCAATCTCTCCCCAAACACCCCTATTTATAGGAGAGGGCTAGGGTTTAGGGATAAAACATTTACTGATGTTTAGGAGATAATTAGATCAAAATATATCCTTAAACGAATTTTTAAACACAAAAGACAAAAATAAACAGCTCTTAAAAAATCTGCCCGTTACTGTTCAACGGCTACATCGGTCGACCGAGCCGGTCGACCGGTAGTATAAAAATTTGACCGTTACAGGCGAGCGGTCGACCGACCCAGTCGACCGATAAAACCTGTGAGCAAAAATAATAGTTCGATCGACCGCCCCGGTCGACCGACAGACGTGCACACGGATACGTGCATCTGCCAGGACTTCGGTCGACTGGTCCGGTCGACCGGACCAGACTGACACAGACTCGGTCGACCGACCCGGTCGACCGGATCAGGTCAAAAAGTCAATTTTAAAAGAAAACAAAGAGGATTTTGATTTTAACAAAAATACTTTGAACAGGGATTAGTATAAAATACAAATATATATCTGTAGGCAAAAACTTGTATGCAAAATATTTTTGTATAATTTATAAGAAATTATTTTGGAATGAGCATGTGCGCAAAAACGTGTGTGATAGAGCTTCAAACCTATCCACTATTCTTTAACATACTATAAACTGAAAAACAAAATACATGAAGACTTCTTGTGCTATCTTCAAGTCTTTGAGCCATCAATGCCTTGCTAGTGCCTTCTCTTCTATGATCCTTCCTTGATGTGCAATTTTGCCTTCCTTACTTTGTGGAACTTAGAAGTTCTTGCAATAGCTAAGCGAATGGTCTCTAAACATGGTACAAACCTGAAACTTATCTTAACAAACTTGTTAGTACCAAATAGCTCATATTTGGTTTGTCATCATCAAAACACAAAACAATTGGAGAGTGTAACCTCTTGGGCCAACACAACTTACATCTATTACCACCATCTTTCCATCATCTTCACCACCACCAACACAACCAAAATCACGACCACCACCAACAAACTCTTCCCTTCATCGTACTCTTCCATCCTAACCTTTCTCGCCTTCCAAAAGCCACTTCGACAACCCCCTAATTCATCACCTTCAATTGAACTTGCACCCCCTCATCTTCTCTTTGGGCCTAGGGCGTTGACCATCAGGGCGCCGCTGGCTAGGCTGTCGGCCGCCCATGGTCGGCTATCACCCCCTTTCTCTTTCCTTCTCATTCTCCTTCCTTTCTTCTTCTTTTTTTCCTACGTTTTTTCTTTTCTTTCTTCTCTTTTCTTTTTAATGTAAAGAGAAAACCTCTCTTAAATCTCTTACTGAATCACATCCTCTCTCAATCTCTCACTGAATTGCATTTAAAGTAATTTATGGGTTCATTTCTTGAATCAATGTATTCAATAGTTAATCCCTTCATCAAAAGGCTCTTTTTATCCCTATGTCATTCTCTCTCTCTCACTCCCTCTCCAAAGTTCTCTGTCTCTCTGTCTCTCTCTCACTCTCTCTCACTTCCCTCTTAAATGCGACCATCGTGTCTTAGTATCTCCGCGACGCGGAGCTCATGCCCGCGTCTGCATTCTTCTCGCTTCATAGTAAGACATGTAACTTACCCCCGCATCCCAGCGCTCCGTATAACACAACCCCTGTGATCTCTCTCTTGATTTTTTCCTCTCTCTCCTCCTCTATAATAATATAATATATTGAACATGTTCACGCGTTAATTACTTAGAGTTCCAGATATCAGGGATTTCACAGTATTTTCTCGTATTTACGCGAGTATTCTCGCTTTTCTGGATACCCTGGTTAGACGGGCATTTTATTGTGTTTTCTGGGTGTCACGCCCCGCTTCCCAAAAAAAACGCTGGAGCGGAGACGTGACACGAGTCGGCGACGCATATACGCAAGGAAAATCCCTCACGCATACGCGCTAAGCCTTAATTAACCTGAAACAAGCTATAATAAATCCCAACTGTAATGAATACTGAATACTGCAATACTACATATAAGCAACCACGCATGATATCATATGAATCAAGACTGGAATAACAACTGAACTGATATAACAAGAAACAGGAAATGATACGAAGGCTAGAAAGATAAAAGTACTTGAATAGAATAGGGAGAAGCTCCAGCTATTCGCAAAGAGCACAGTCTCAACGTACACCTGCACAAAGGAAACCAATCGCCCAATATCTGGACGTGCAAATCCAGGGTCGTCAGAACGCGACCATGGTGAGTGTGTGTGTAAAGGGAAAATAGCTCGTGCATAAGAACATGTGCATAAAGCAATATCAAGAACAACTGCAGATAACATATAACTGAATAGCATGACAAACGACTGCAGATATAGATAAATAAATATCATGACATGATAACATTTGAACTGAAGTATAACTGATAACAGCATGAACAAAGATATAAGACAACTATCACAACTGTAACTAACAACTGATATAAAGGTCAACTATCTCAAATGTAGACTAATAGCTGATGTCTGATGTGTAACCTATATGTCACTAGTCTGGTTGGTTATTATTAACCTAACTAATGTAGTACTTAGCTGTGTCCCATACCACAGCCGTTTTCCCACATATCAAACAATATTATCGTTATTGTAACTGCCTGCCAATGTAGTGCATGTGTTTTGGAAGAGTACCGTGCATGCCCGGTACCACAGTCTAACACCCCTGGCACTGAACCAGGACAAGCCGCAAGGCTCTGACAACTGAAGACCACAGCCCCACACGAAAAGACAACTAGTGTGGCGCCGTAATCCGGGCGTAGCCCTGACAACTGACAACTGAATAGGTAGCCAGTACTACCCTGGTTCCCCATGGTTGGAACCCACAACTCGGTACCATAAGAATCCTTCCAAAATACACGACATGCATCATCAGGCAATTACCCCTTGTTCCCCGGGTTATGATGTCTTTTATTAATAAACATTCAATGTGACTTAATATGTAATAGTAACCAATATCTCCAATGACTGCTGATGTCAACACTAGCTGATAATCTGACAACTGGTAACTGATAACTGATATCTGACAACTCTGATATCTCACAACTATGATATCTGACAACTAATATCTGACATCTGAAATAGAATACTGGAGATATAGCTACTAATACAAAGGTGTCACAGACAACTAGTGTCACTAACAACTATAACTGGTACAGATCTCTGCCAACTCATATAACTCTGAAGTACATATCTTATGATCATCAACAAACAGTCTCGCCAACTGATAAACTGATAACTGCTATAAACTCTGGATACATCATATAATCAACAACAAGTAATCTTACTAATAAGTGATAAACTGGTAACTGGTAAATCTGAAGTACAAGATCATTAATATCAACTTGGTCACTATCACACTAGCTCAATCTCTACTAACTGAAGTGATCCAGTCTCTAACATCTTAACAAGTCCACATCAATACTCAAATGAATCATAAGGTATATCTCCGAGAGCAATATGTCAACACACACCACAATCATATCTGAATAGGAAACATCCTCAAAGAACATCGTAACAAGTCAACATCAATATCTGAATGAATCATCAACTAAGTTATTATTAATGAAAGAATATCAAGTCAAGAGGTCCTCTACATAAAATATATCATCTGTCCTCTATAACTCAAGTTCAGTCCAAATCACAGTCCAACTCTGAAATAGTCCAAGTACCATCCAATCATAAAGAACTCTAATCTTTAAGTAAAGTAAGATCATATCTTACATGTCCTCAAATAGCTGCAACATAGAATAGTTACCTCTGATACTTAACATCAACGACATATCATCTGATAGTTCTTATATACTCAACTATAGATCCAAATCATCACAACCAATTCATAATCCCAATAGTTCTACAATCATCTTGTTCCAATACACATCGAGTAATCAGATACAATAGTTGTTGTTCTAACATATATCCATAATCAGTACTAGTCTACTCTCTCTGACAAACTATATCTGATTCATAAGACTTCACAATTCTCTCTTCCATAAGTATCAAGTATGATATCCCAACACTCGACAATATATCATGTACATGCATCTAAGATCTATCATGATCAAATCATTATCACCAATATCTATCTCTTGAGGTCACATACAATCCATCCATATCCATCACATAACCCAAGGTTAATGTCTACATCCAATAAAGGGGCTACACCAAGCTGACAGGCCAACCTTAGTCGACTATAGAGGTAGTCCAAGTCGACTAGGGGCAAGACAAGTCGACTATAAAGGTAAGGCTAGTCGACTGATACAGATACAGGGTGCTACACAACTTCCAGGTCACATAATTAGTCGACTAGGTCAAGGGGTTGGTCGACTAATTACTACTATTAGTCGACTTGAGGGTAATGTATAGTCGACTACTAACTTTACTGGTCGACTACTAAACATGACAAGTCGACCAGCAGAGTGATACAGAGAGTCTATAAATTCCTGGAAGGAAACCTAGTCGACTATAGGCTGGTGTTAGTCGACTACTACATGGATTAGTCGACTAATAAATGAGTCAAGTCGACTAATCCAGTTCTGTCAGCCAGAAACAGAGGTTCATCAATTCTATTCTCCCACACAATAAAATATGTATGTGTATCCTCTCTTGCACAAATCATCATACACAATCACTACTCTACTGTATGTACATGTACACATGAAAATATAATTAAATCGATGTACATAAATACGAGGAATCAAGGAGGAGGAGAGTACACTCACCTTGGGGAATCTGCTCGTTACCGGGCGAGTCGCCGTTGTGGACGCTGTGGTGCCGCTCTTCGCTGTCGGACTGCATAGGAAGGTAGCCAGGGTCCTGGGGAAGACCTGGCTGCAATCTGGAGGTCTCGCGCTCGCCGGAAGGGCCTGGAATCGCCGCTCGCCGCTGCCTGTGCTGCTGGTCTGGGTGGTTGCTGCTGTGCGCGTCGCCGGTTGAGTCGCTGCCGCAGTCGCTGTGGTGTCGTCCCTCGCCATCGGACTGCATGGGAGGGTGGCCAATGCACTGGAGAAGGTTACCGTGTCAGTCTCCAACGACGGGCTGGCGTGGATCAAGAGAACAGCCTGCTCGCTCGCTGCTGGAGGACTGCTGCGCAGATCTGGGCTGTTGCGCAGATCTGCTGGATCTGGACCTTTGCTCGCTGCCCTGCTGATTTCCTGGGCTGCTGTTGGTTGCCTGGGGATCCATGGGGCTGTCGAGGTGCTGTTGGATCTGCTGCTCGGCCGTGGTGGTGGATGGCTGGCTTGTTGGAGATCATTGCTGTGGTGGCACGCTGCCGCTGCTGCTGATCTGAACATCGCGCGCCAAGGACAGATGGGGCGGCCTGGATCTGGCCTGGGGGTCTCTCGACTGCAGACGAAGGAGATGGAGGGATCTCGGGGCGCTGCTGGAGATCGACGGACTGCTGGTGCTGCGCCAAGGGATGGTTGGGCGCTGGCCTGCGAGGGGAGGAGATGGGGCCATGGTGGAGCTTGGACAGCCGGCTGTGCGGCCTGCTGGCGCCCAGGAGGGGGCGGCACGGGCTGCTGCGCCTGCTGCTGTGCCTGGAGCAAGGAGGCAGGGAAGGGCGGCCTGGAGTGGGTGCTGGGCTCGGCCAGGGGCTGTGGAGATGGCCGGCCTGGTCGGTTGGAAGGGGGTGCGCAATCAGGAGGAGGAGAGGATCCTGGGCGGCTGTGAAGTGGAGATGGGATTTAGGTTTAGGATTAGATTAGGGTTAACTAAAGAAGGCTTATATATATTGGGTCTAGTTTGGGTAACGGGTTAATCCAATAAATAACCGAGTGTTGGGTTTAGGCTAGCGGGTTAGGATCCAAATAGCAAATGGGCAATAGGGTATATGATGGATAAGAAAATGGGTTGAATTAGGCTAAACAAAGGAAGCACCACCTGAACGAGCACGTTAGTTTAAATGCCAAATATAAATAAATAAATAAGGATTAACTCCAATAATAATAATAAAATAATTAACCACGAAAGATAATAGAAATATCCGCTACCAATAATATCAATCAACATTCTTAATAGCAACAACTAATGATCATAATAAAATAATGGTAAACATAAAACCAAATTGCCATTTACTATCTTAAAAATAAATTCCCATATTTAATAATAGAAACAATCACAAGGAAGAAAATAATAAATCGAGTTGATGAAATAAAAATAATCAGTAATTCGAAATAAATACTTTTAGAAAAATGAAAATACTGTATTACTAACTAGAGATCTTACACTCTACCCACCTTATTAAAAATTTCGTCCCCGAAATTCAAATAGGGCAGGGAATGGTAAAAGAGTCCCAAGAAATCAAGAAGAAGACAAACAAACACCACGTCGCTCCTCGGTACATCATAAATCCACCATGCTTCCGCTGCGCACTCTGATACACGCCACCGGCTTCAGCAAGGAGTAACCAATCCCAAGAGACAAAGTCAAGGAATAGAATCGAGAAGGAGGAAGGGAAGCAAGATGAAAATCCGGATCACTCTAAAAGAAGAGTAGAAATAAAGGATACCAAAAGATCAAAGATGAGAATTTCCAAAGGAAGGACGGCCAATTCCAAATGGACTGAATATCATAATGGATGGTATATGTATATTGCAGTGTAACTATAGCTTGTTCTCAAGTTACCGGTAAGAGCTAGGTCTCTCTTGCGAAATAAAAGTCAAAATTTCACATCACAAGTCGAAAACCTAGGCTCTGATACCAAGAAAACCCTGTCACGCCCCGCTTCCCAAAAAACGCTAGAGCGGAGACGCGACACGAGTCGGCGACGCATATACGCAAGGAAAATCCCTCACGCATACGCGCTAAGCCTTAAGTAACCTGAAACAAGCTATAATAAATCCCAACTGTAATGAATACTGAATACGCAATACTACATATAAGCAACCACGCATGATATCATATGAATCAAGACTGGAATAACAACTGAACTGATATAATAAGAAACAGGAAATGATATGAAGGCTAGAAAGATAAAAGTACCAGAATAGAATAGGGAGAAGCTCCAGCTATTCGCAAAGAGCACAGTCTCAACGTACACCTGCACAAAGGAAACCAATCGTCCAATATCTGGACGTGCAAATCCAGGGTCGTCAGAACGCGACCATGGTGAGTGTGTGTGTAAAGGAGAAATAGCTCGTGCATAAGAACATGTGCATAAAGCAATATCAAGAATAACTGCAGATAACATATAACTGAATAGCATGACAAACGACTACAGATATAAGATAAATAAATATCATGACATGATAACATCTGAACTGAAATATAACTGATAACAGCATGAACAAAGATATAAGACAACTATCACAACTGTAACTAACAACTGATATAAAGGTCAACTATCTCAAATGTAGACTAATAGCTGATGTCTGATGTGTAACCTATATGTCACTAGTCTGGTTGGTTATTATTAACCTAACTAATGTAGTACTTAGCTGTGTCCCATACCACAGCCGTTTTCCCACATATCAAACAATGTTATCATTATTGTAACTGCCTGCCAATGTAGTGCATGTGTTTTGGAAGAGTACCGTGCATGCCCGGTACCACGGTCTAACACCCCTGGCACTGAACCAGGACAAGCCGCAAGGCTCTGACAACTGAAGACCACAGCCCACACGAAAAGACAACTAGTGTGGCGTCGTAATCCGGGCGTAGCCCTGACAACTGACAACTGAATAGGTAGCCAGTACTACCCTGGTTCCCCATGGTTGGAACCCACAACTCGGTACCATAAGAATCCTTCCAAAATACACGACATGCATCATCAGGCAATTACCCCTTGTTCCCCGGTTTATGATGTCTTTTATTAATAAGCATTCAATGTGACTTAATATGTAATAGTAACCAATATCTCCAATGACTGCTGATGTCAACACTAGCTGATAATCTGACAACTGGTAACTGATAACTGATATCTGACAACTCTGATATCTCACAACTATGATATCTGACAACTAATATCTGACATCTGAAATAGAATACTGGAGATATAGCTACTAACACAAAGGTGTCACAGACAACTAGTGTCACTAACAACTATAACTGGTACAGATCTCTGCCAACTCATATAACTCTGAAGTACATATCTTATGATCATCAACAAACAGTCTCGCCAACTGATAAACTGATAACTGCTATAAACTCTGAATACATCATATAATCAACAACAAGTAATCTTACTAATAAGTGATAAACTGGTAACAGGTAAATTCGAAGTACAAGATCATTAATATCAACTTGGTCACTATCACACTAGCTCAATCTCTACTAACTGAAGTGATCCAGTCTCTAACATCTTAACAAGTCCACATCAATACTCAAATGAATCATAAGGTATATCTCCGAGAGAAATATGTCAACACACACCACAATCATATCTGAATAGGAAACATCCTCAAAGAACATCGTAACAAGTCAACATCAATATCTGAATGAATCATCAACTAAGTTATTATTAATGAAAGAATATCAAGTCAAGAGGTCCTCTACATAAAATATATCATCTGTCCTCTATAACTCAAGTTCAGTCCAAATCACAGTCCAACTCTGAAATAGTCCAAGTACCATCCAATCATAAAGAACTCTAATCTTTAAGTAAAGTAAGATCATATCTTACATGTCCTCAAATAGCTGCAACATAGAATAGTTACCTCTGATACTTAACATCAACGACATATCATCTGATAGTTCTTATATACTCAACTATAGATCCAAATCATCACAACCAATTCATAATCCCAATAGTTCTACAATCATCTTGTTCCAATACACATCGAGTAATCAGATGCAATAGTTGTTGTTCTAACATATGTCCATAATCAGTACTAGTCTACTCTCTCTGACAAACTATATCTGATTCATAAGACTTCACAATTCTCTCTTCCATAAGTATCAAGTATGATATCCCAACACTCGACAATATATCATGTACATGCATCTAAGATCTATCATGATCAAATCATTATCACCAATATCTATCTCTTGAGGTCACATACAATCCATCCATATCCATCACATAACCCAAGGTTAATGTCTACATCCAATAAAGGGGCTACACCAAGCTGACAGGCCAACCTTAGTCGACTATAGAGGTAGTCCAAGTCGACTAGGGGCAAGACAAGTCGACTATAAAGGTAAGGCTAGTCGACTGATACAGATACAGGGTGCTACACAACTTCCAGGTCACATAATTAGTCGACTAGGTCAAGGGGTTGGTCGACTAATTACTACTATTAGTCGACTTGAGGGTAATGTATAGTCGACTACTAACTTTACTGGTCGACTACTAAACATGACAAGTCGACCAGCAGAGTGATACAGAGAGTCTATAAATTCCTGGAAGGAAACCTAGTCGACTATAGGCTGGTGTTAGTCGACTACTACATGGATTAGTCGACTAATAAATGAGTCAAGTCGACTAATCCAGTTCTGTCAGCCAGAAACAGAGGTTCATCAATTCTATTCTTCCACACAATAAAATATGTATGTGTATCCTCTCTTGCACAAATCATCATACACAATCACTACTCTACTGTATGTACATGTACACATGAAAATATAATTAAATCGATGTACATAAATACGTGGAATCAAGGAGGAGGAGAGTACACTCACCTTGGGGAATCTGCTCGTTACCGGGCGAGTCGCCGTTGTGGACGCTGTGGTGCCGCTCTTCGCTGTCGGACTGCATAGGAAGGTAGCCAGGGTCCTGGGAAGACCTGGCTGCAATCTGGAGGTCTCGCGCTCGCCGAAAGGGCCTGGAATCGCCGCTCGCCCGCTGCCTGTGCTGCTGGTCTGGGTGGTTGCTGCTGTGCGCATCGCCGGGCGAGTCGCTGCCGCGGTCGCTGTGGTGTCGTCCCTCGCCATCGGACTGCATGGGAGGGTGGCCAATGCACTGGAGAAGGTCACCGTGTCAGTCTCTGACGACGGGCTGGCGTGGATCAGGAGAACGGCCTGCTCGCTCGCTGCTGGAGGACTGTTGCGCAGATCTGGGCTGTTGCGCAGATCTGCTGGATCTGGACCTTTGCTCGCTGCCCTGCAAATTTCCTGGGCTGCTGTTGGTTGCCTGGGGATCCATGGGGCTATTGAGGTGCTGTTGGATCTGCTGCTCGGCCGTGGTGGTGGATGGCTGGCTTGTTGGAGATCGTTGCTGTGGTGGCGCGCTGCCGCTGCCGCGCTGCTGCTGATCTGAACATCGCGCGCCAAGGACAGATAGGGCGGCCTGGATCTGGCCTGGGGGTCTCTCGACTGCAGACGAAGGAGATGGAGGGATCTCGGGGCGCTGCTGGAGATCGACGGACTGCTGGTGCTGCGCCAAGGGATGGTTGGGCGCTGGCCTGCAAGGGGAGGAGATGGGGCCATGGTGGAGCTTGGACAGCCGGCTGTGCGGCCTGCTGGCGCCCAGGAGGGGGCGGCCACGGGCTGCTGCGCCTGCTGCTGTGCCTGGAGCAAGGAGGCAGGGAAGGGGGCGGCCTGGAGTGGGTGCTGGGCTCAGCCAGGGGCTGTGGAGATGGCCGGCCTGGTCGGTTGGAAGGGGGTGCGCAACCAGGAGGAGGAGAGGATCCTGGGCGGCTGTGAAGCGGAGATGGGATTTAGGTTTAAGATTAGATTAGGGTTAACTAAAGAAGGCTTATATATATTGGGTCTAGTTTGGGTAACGAGTTAATCCAATAAATAACCGAGTGTTGGGTTTAGGCTAGCGGGTTAGGATCCAAATAGCAAATGGGCAATAGGGTATATGATGGATAAGAAAATGGGTTGAATTAGGCTAAACAAAGGAAGCACCACCTGAACGAGCACATTAGTATAAATGACAAATATAAATAAATAAATAAGGATTAACTCCAATAATAATAATAAAATAATTAACCACGAAAGATAATAGAAATATCCGCTACCAATAATATCAATCAACATTCTTAATAGCAACAACTAATGATCATAATAAAATAATGGTAAACATAAAACCAAATTGCCATTTACTATCTTAAAAATAAATTCCCATATTTAATAATAGAAACAATCACAAGGAAGAAAATAATAAATCGAGTTGATGAAATAAAAATAATCAATAATTCGAAATAAATACTTTTAGAAAAATGAAAATACTGTATTACTAACTAGGGATCTTACACTGGGGGAGGGGGTTTGTGTTGTATTTTCGGACATGCGCATTGGTACCGGTGTGATGTATCTATATTCTATGGACTGATGCCTGTAATAATATAGACGATATTATATATGTGTGTTGTTTGATGCTAACACTTATGCAGATACTTTTTCCTTCGGGGCCAACTTCCGAGCTTAACCACTTCATGGTTCTATACTATAACCTCTAGATTTTACCTCTTTGAGATTTTTAAAGTACTCTGGACTTTTTATATACTATGCCTGGTAGGCGGACCTAGTGTCAGTACTTTACCGCTAACTCCGTTCGAGCGTATTTGCCCCGTGAGCTGTAGTATGGCGTTCAAACGCATGCTGCGACATGTGCATTTAGCTATGCTGCGAGCGGTAACCACGCCTGCTGTGATAGCATTTAGTGTTGTACTTTGCTTCGCTCCAGCTTGTTTAGCTTCGCTTGGATGATCACTTGCTTGCTTACTCACTTGCCTACTCGATAGCTTGATTAACTCTTTTATTTATCATTGTGAAGAGTTTGAAACATATACTTATTCAAAACTTCATCACTTTCCTATATTCATGTTGATCTCCTGTATCGATATTGTTTTCCTGTATTGTTCTATATGATAGTGATATCTATTATGCTTATTACTTGATATGTTATCACTTGAAACCTATTCGATATCACTTATCACCTGTCACCTGATACAGTAAATCTTGTCTTGCTATCCTGTATTATATACAGTGATCTGTATTTCTAGTACTTATGTACTCCTGAACCTGTCTTGCTCCTGCCATTTCCTTAATATCATAATTACATCATAATAAACTATAAAAAGAACTACTTACATTAGGTAAAGGAAAAACTGATGGACTTTAAGTGGCGAATATGTTTATAATGGTATTAGGTATGTTGCGCAACTCAAACTTTCGATTCTACTTGAGAGCCTCCTGGTGTTCCGAGGGGAGCGCGCTGACTCCCTACCTCCTATTACATTCCTAAATGGGAAAAAATAAGACCCACCTCCTATTTGCCTAGCGACAGATTTCAGGTCAGCTCCAGAACATCCTAGGTCATGGTCCTGGATATGTACAGGACCCACTGTAAACATAACTCATTGTTTCATCATCAGTTTCTAATAAAAATCTCGGCTTACTCATATATGGACGTGTGTGTGTGTGTTAGGACGCTAAGGCACATACCTAAATATATGAGTCTGAGTAATAATGATAAGATGCTAATTAATAATTCATTGTGTTATTTTGCGAATCGAGTTATATACATTCAGACTACGATAACGTGAGGTATATGGTATATAGATGAGTGTTTTCTTGTTTGGATTATTCTTTCGATGTATTTATCTCATGAAGCTGTAATCTGGGTTATACCGCTAGTTTTCCCGTAATTGCTTTCATCGAATTTTTATTCAAACTTTTGGTTTTATTATTATACTATATATTTCTGATTTTACCATCTGTGTACTACTATGCTAATCTCCTGCGATTAATCTGTTGGCCCAGAGGCCTTCCACTCTAGTTTTGATGATGATTAACTCATGTAGTTATGTTTACTAATAATCTTGTGATGTTTAGCTTCAGATTCTTAACCAAGATATTAGTTGGTGATTAGCTTCAATAAAGGTGTTTTGGAGCTTCTCACATGGTGATTCAAGAGCCCGAGCGACAAGTTCATACCTAGCACTCGTTTGAGTCAAGCTCGGTGGATCACGGTTTGGATCGAGTCGACTTGAAGACGGAGTTCGTCAAGAAGACTTCGGTACATAGTTTAGTTTAGTATTTAGATCCATTTGTAAAGACTAGATAGTGTGATATGCTCAAGTTCACGACACACACACTTGTTTTAGTTTTCATGTTTATTGGTTTTCGATTTTTGATTTAACCGATCTTGGTTTTCATGAATAGATAGATTCAAAAAAAGTTTACATGGTTTAATGTATATTAGATTTGTTCTATATACATGTATACTTCATGTACTTAGGTTTTGTATTTAGGTTTTGTATTTTAACAAAACTTGTTTTTGGAATTATTGTCAAAAATTATGATATATATCTTTCATGTATATTGGACTTATATCCATATGCAACATGCTTCAATGTTGTTTCATATCATATTTTTGTATTTTGATGAGTTTTGAAAAAAATCGGATTTCCATTTGGAAAATCCAAGTTTTGGAAAATACGAGTTTTGGTTTTCGGCAAAATTTATAAGTCACAAATGGTTCAAAAAGTTTGAAATATGTGTTGAATTTTTCACACATGTTTGATTTTCAAAGTATTATACTGAACTTATTTTTGTGAATTTTTAGAGATTTTATGAGATTTTATAGGATAATATAAAACCAAGTTTTCAGTCCCTTATTGCTGCCTGCCAGGCTCTGGCGGTCGACCGGCCCCAGAGTCGGTCGACCGGACCGGTCGACCGACGTGCACAAAGATGTGCATGCTGACTAGCTACTTGAGCCAGTCGACCGAGCGGTCGACCGACTGCAAGTGCCCCACTCTCAGGTGGGGGCGGTCGACCGGACGGTCGACCGTGAGCAAGGCACCGTCGACCGGGCAATCGACCGGCCAGAGAGCATTCTGCTCTCTGGATTGGCACGGTCAACCGGGCGGTCAACCGGCAGGCTCAATGGTCAAAAATTTGACCGTTGGCCGGTCGACCGGCCGGTCGACCGGAAGGCCAATTCTAGCCTTGACAGCAGCCAACGGCTAGTTTTTTAAAGGGACTATTTATACCCCATTTGTAGGCTGTTTTAGTTAAGACTTTGAAGAGCAAAATTTTCCTATCTATAAGTGTTTTATACAAGTTTTCAAAAGTATTTTTAGACCCAAAAAGGATTCATCTTTATTTGTTTTCAAGGGTTGGAAAAATCAAAGAAAAATAGAGATTTGGGATATTTGTGTTGTTCTTCATTTCTATCAAATTCAAAGTATTTTCTCAAGTATTTTTCTTTGTTATTTGATTTCCAAACACCTTGATTTCTCACACTTGAGCTTACATACTATCCTATCTATTAGGATCTTTGTTTTTGTGAGAAAGAGATAGTTTGTGGTTGTGGAAATCACCAAGTGTTGTACCCTCCCTATTTGTGTTATCCCTCTTGTGTAGAGGTTGATTTTAGAGTGGTGGTTAGTTCCCTCTAGTGAGAGGTAGAGATTGAGTTTGGCTCCCTCTAATGAGAGGTGGAGTTTGTGTTGGAATCCCTCAAGTGTGAGGTGATTTTTGTATTGGCTAAGTGCCTACCCCTCTTGTGTGAGGTGGTGTTTGTGTGGCTTTGTGCCTAGCCTCAGTGTAGAGGTGGTGTTTATAATTGAGAAAGGAGTTGTGTACTCCCGGTTGTAGTTACCCAAATCCTCAGTGGAGGTTCCCTGTGTGGGAAGTCCTGTGCGGACGAGATAGTGAAAATCCTTCTATGTGAAGGCGGGGACGTAGAGCAGTGGTTCGAACCTCGAAACAATTTACTTGTGTTTGCGATTGATCCATTATCTCTTACTCTCTCTCTCTCTTTACTTTGTGCATTGCTTTACTTTGCCATATCATATACATGCTTGTGTGTTTGTGTGCCTCACTTGTGCTTAACCACGAGAGCTTCATATAGCGCCTCAACTCTTATTCAGAGGAATCAAGAGGAGTTAGTCCAGAGCCCTTCATCGGGATTCGACTACACTCGTTGGTTGCATTAGGTGTAGTTGCAATTAAGTTTTAATTTCCGCATTTAGTTCATTAGATTAGCGGTACACCTATTCACCCCCCCCCTCTAGGTGTACTTTCATAATCATATTGTACACAACCTGCCTTTTATCTGATATTACACTTGTATTACTGTGCCTAATCTCATGACTTGCTTATTCATGGCTTTATATGGATTATTTAGTTACCTTATGATTACTGCTTCCTAATGATTCATATTGTTCTATTTAGCTGTTATGGTGGACAACTCAGGTTGTGCGTACTTAGTCGATGGAGACATGAGGTATATGCTACATATATGAGAGTTTTCTTATTTGGATTATCTCCTCGAAGTATCAATCTCATGAATCTATCCACTGAGCCGTACAACTGATTTTGTCGCTTCTGTACATCTCATCACTTGATGCCTCTTTCATGTTCGGTGTGTATGCTCACGACACGATTTTCAACGTACGCTTTTGATTCAGATTTATTGATACATGTGTGCTTATCCCTGCATGCCATTTGACATTCATCATGCCACTCATTGGGGAGTTTCTGACTCGCCTAGATCTGCATGTCCAGATTCCAAAGCTTGGAGCTTGTGGATTCTCCCGGTTGCTGATCAGAAATGCGCAGCAAAAGCGTGAATCATCGGCAGACCGTTCATAGCCCTTTCCTTCCAACCCCCTTATTAAGGCTATCGAGTTTATCTTTTGTAACTTGTGAGCATCTTTTTCTTTTCATAACTGTATATCTCTTTATATTCTCGCATTTACGCTTATCGATAATGTAATATTCATGTAATATTACATCACATCCTATGATAACTTTATAATTATACTCATATGTTGGAACGTATAATGCACCGTGTGCTTTCGTACTCTGATTCTTGCATGTACTGATGCTTAGCGTATATGTGTGAAAGTATTTCTGACCTACGTATATACGTCGCAGTAACGTCTCTGTACCCACGGGATCGAGGCGTTACACCCATTGCTGGTAGGGGTTTCCCCTTTTTTCAGAGATTTTTCATCTATTTTGAAGCCAAATTTTGGCTATTTCATGGTGAATCTGCTGCGATTCACCATGATCTGACGATTTCAAGCTAAATTGTATTTGCAATTTCTTTTGTGTCTTTATTAATATATGAACTTTCTTTTTTTAAGCCTAGCAGCTTTTCACAATTTATGTCGAGAAATTGAGATGACTGTTGAATCACCCTCTAATGATTTCTTAGCAATCTGTTGTACAAAATAACATACAAGATATTAGTAATAATCTATAATAAGAATATATAAATATTAAAATTTAACAAAAAAATGCTTACCAAATCTTGTTCAGACGTTCATATCCTTTGCGTGACATCAAATGCTTGTATTTAAATTCCTTTTGAAGTTCCACTTTCTTTTGACTTTCGACCTATTAAAAAGTCATTTAATAAGTTATCCAAATATAGAATAAAATAAAATAAAATAATTTAACTATATAGTAAATTAGAAATTATTTTGTATTAACCTAAACCTCTGTCGTTATACGTGATGCTATAAAGTTGTCCCAAACTTCTTGCTCAATAAAATTATATAATTTTTGGTGAACACTTAGTTAAACCTTTGCAAACACATTTTGAAATCTTTCCATTTTTCTTGGTGTCTTTCAATATGTTTTTCTTCTGGTGATCTTCTACTTCAAATATAGTCTGCAATAAGTAAGAAAAATATTAGAAAAAAATTTATAAAACAGTAAATTAATATATAGAAATCACAATTATAAAATATTTTTACAAAATATCATCCCAAAACTTATTCTTCAACTCTTTGGAAATTTCAAGTCGCAGACTGTTTGACAATCAGTTCACACTTTGTCAGACTCGCATCAATCCAAGATGGTCAACACACATTTAAATATGTTTAAACAAGCCTAAAGGTCATCATTATAGCCCAATGGACTAGCTTCACTGAAAAGACTAGCTTCACCAGAAGCTAGAAGCTTAGCTTCGCTGCAAGTTTAGTGTCGCCGAACAAGCAAAGCTTTAGATCTGTTGACCTTTTCAAATCCCTTGAGTAGGAATATGGGCCAACGCCCCGGCTAACTTAGTGGGGTTGACTGCCTCTTTTAATGGCGGTTACAACCCATTAATATCCCTCATTATGAGGAGATAATCAAGGGGATTATAATTCTGCTAAAGCCAGCGGCTGTTGGCTTGCTTCGCTGAAGGCTATTTTAGTCTCGCTGGACAGGCGTTACAGGCTGTTTGCAGCCTCATTTAACAGCTTTAGTTAATTTCTAGAGAATTCTTATCCCTATTGAGCCTATAAATAGCCCACCAGTAGGCGAAGAATAAGAAGACAGAGGAAAAGGAGGCATTTAGAAGACAGAGGCAAACATGAGGCCAATTCTTGCTTTCCAAAAGAATAGAGAGAATCTTTCCCTCATCCTCAGGATTATACAAGATTTCGACACCCTAATCCTTCAACTTCGCATCAGCATCAAGAAAATTTTCGAACCAGACGAGAAGAAATTCCCAGCAGTACATTCGAGACTTGTTGGTCGCATCATCAACGGGATAAAGTGAACACGCATTGATCAAACTCCTATCGGCAAACTTTCCCAAAATTATTTTTGTAGAAATTCTTGTAATTTTTTTGTTTAAATTACTTGTAATCTTCTCTCTCAAGTTTTCTGAAAACTCCAACTTTTTTATGAAAAACAACCATTATTTGCTCATCAGTGTGAACCCACTGATCCCGAGTACGTATTGATGTAGTGCTAAACTAAGAACCAATGTAAACGAATCTGATGGCAGAGTGACAGTAATGGTAGAGATAGCTAACGGGCATTTGAGGGTACCCTGAATATAATCCCAGATTCTGAAAGCACGAAGATTATACTACATCGTGAGAACCCACGTAGTAGAATTCTAAGTGCCTTGGAGGTGGTCGAAAATAAAGAAATTGAATAATCCTTTCTTATCCATGAGAATGTTGATTTTCTGAAGTTGCTACTGAGGGCTTCGCGAGGGAGCAGATCTGGTCAAGGGTGCAGTAGATAGGGACGTTGATCGAGAAGGCGATGAGGGTTTTGATGAGAGGGTGACGGATCTAATGGGATCTGATCGAGAAGCAGATCTGATTGAGGCAGCAAATCTGGTCGAGAGGGACAACGAGTGACGACGGCGAGATCGGGGAGAGGGGATGGCAAGATCGAAAGATGGCACACTTGGTTTGGCTGTGCGCGGGATGCCGGGGAGGATTCGCAGTCTGGGATCGGCGCAATGTGATTGTCTGGGCACGGGCGGCGCGTGACGCTAAGGGTGTGAGGTGGGGTCGCTGGCGTGGTGGAGTTGGACTTGGCGGTTTTGTGTGTGTGTGTGTGTGTGTGTGTGTGTGTGTGAGAGAGAGAGAGAGAGAGAGAGAGAGAGAGAGAGAGGACACGACTGAGTTATGACTAGGGTATTTGAATAATAGACTCTGATACCATGATAATTGGAGAGAGGGTAATTTCTGTATATTATTCACTAAGGGATTACACCAATATATATATATATATATATATATATATATATATATATATATATATATATATATATATATATATATATATATATATATATATAAGTGGAGGGTAAAATAAAAAATATATATAGCTCATATACAGCCCACAATACTATGTTAACAGTACCAAAATTCATAAAGTTCGTGATTACTAAAAGTTTCGGAAATATACATGTATATGTATACATGTACATGTATACATATACATGTACATGTATATGTCGCCAAAGAAGTAAAACCTTTTTGAACTATATCCTTCTTAAAATCATCCTTATTTTGACACGGGTATATTTCTAATATTTTTCACAACCTCTTATAATCTGTTAGTTTTTTCAAATAACTTTTAAATGACAGTAATACCCTTTAGCCTTACCTCAAAACAAAAAAAGAAATTATTTCATATACTGGATACAGGTGGGAAGTTAAATAAAAGACTGTGTATAGCAAATTTCTCCCGCTTATAACTCTTTCTTCTTATATCCTTGCCCCCACTATATGCGCACTTGGCCTTCTGCAAAGGGTAGAATTCTTCTCCTAACTTATATAATAAACAAGACAATCATTTTTGAGAGAGATATTAAAACAAAATTACAAATTTTAAGAAGTCCATCTTCACGGTTGTTGTACGATGTAAATACTCATTCTTAGACATTAGAAGTCGATAATCTAAGCTTATCAACAGTAGGCCTATAGATGGGTTGGAGAACGTGTATGACGAGCGGAAAATCGTTGTTGATGCTAATTTGAGCAATATTGTGGTGTTGAACTAGAGAGCAGAGGGTTAAATAGATTATTTTCTGAATCATGCAATGATGAGTTGTTGATGGTATCCGTAGTTTTCTCTAGTGTATGCACCCGACTTGATACATTTGACGTGAGATAATCAGAAATGGGTGGAAGAAGGACAATAGGTGAAGTAGGTGATGATGAAGAATGAGTTTGATGAGTAGAATGAGAATGAAAAATATCCTCATAATGTGTAACATCACGGGTGACAAAGCAAATATTTGTACGCAAATCATAAACTTTGTAAGCTTCTCGTGTTGTTTCACAAACCGTTTTTAGGAAGAAAATATTTTTGATAAAGATCTATGATACAATATCATGATTTAATTCTCTTGGGTTTTTGCTATCAAAATGTACGATTATACTTGTTACATCATTAGAAAGCGGTAGGGAATTAGAGCTAACTTTTATACAATGGCGAGGGATCATGATCTAAGAGTTGAATAAACACCGGATGTGCAATTTTATTCAATTGCCACATTTTATAGATGCCATACTTTAATGGCCCTAAGTCTTTATATAAATATTACAAATATTTTGCCATTATGACGTTTTTTTTTATTAGTATGTTCTGCAATGAAACATATAATCTGTGATTAATATGACTCATGGTATCCCTACCTCTGTCCCCTTCTCTAAACTTGTTTAGTGTCTTTTTCTCCTCTCTCTAATCAAGTACAAGAATTGGTTAACCTTTTTTAATGTAAGTAATCCAGTAGCGGAGAGCAGAAGCTAATGGAGCTTTGGTTGTTGATAGTTAATACGGCCAAGTACCAACAGGGACTTTTGTTTTGGTTCAGACTTGGGAGCAGGTCAAGGATTGTGCTGAACAGTGCTTGTACACTTGGTTTCTGCACTGAGATGGATTTTTTTCTTCTCTCTCATTCAATAGACTCTGACAAGGTTGGTGACCTCTTTCGTCAAACAAGCGTACAGAAAAATTTTCATAAAAGAGAAAGACAGACCACATGGCCTCTGCAGACTCTCTTGTTTGTTGTAGGCCCTGTTGCGGTGGAGTGTCAGGAGAAGAGACGATGGATGTTTGTTAATTTCAAATGATCTTGAGTACTTGGGTTGCAACTCTTTTAGTACCTCTAAAATAATTCACTCAAGCTATTATTTTGCACAAAGTGAGAAGCTCTGCAATGTTTTACTTTACTTTTTTTGTTTTTCTTCTTTTCTTATGCTTTACAACACAACCATATGACCCCTTATATAGGATTGTATACAATGAAGTTTCAATTATAATAAATATATGTGTTAATAACCTCACAAAACTCTCTTAGTAAATATACTATAGGTTTTGCTTAACTTTATTGGTAGAGTCAATAAGCGTTAGGTTTGGTTTTGTATTAACTCCATGACTCCAACAATCACCCCCTCATACCCGAAGCTTAGTCATGCCGACCTTGTCTCTTAATCTTCTAAATGCATCTGTTGTTAGAGGCTTGGTGAATATGTCTGCGACTTGGTCTAGAGTATGACAATACTCCAGCACTATGATTTTTTTCTTTACATGATCTCTAAGAAAATGAAACCGTATATCTATGTGTTTGCTCCTCCCATAGTGTACTGGGTCCTTTGCATGCTGTATAGCTGATTTGTTGTCTACAAATATCATTGTTGGTTTTTCTTGTGGATGATCTAGCTCCTTTAAAATATTTCTCAACCAAATTGCTTCACAGACTGTAGATGCAGCCGCCACATATTCTGCTTTACATGAAGATAAGGTCACAACTCCTTACTTCTTTGAGGTCCATGAAAATGCAGTTGACCCAAGATAGAAGGCATAACCAGTGGTACTTTTTCTCTCATCTTGGTCACCTCCACAATCGCTATCTGAATAGCCTCCTAACTCTGAAGTTTTACTGTAACGGTCCCAGTTTAAATTTTTCCATTTTATCATAATTATCTCGTACAATCCAAGCGTGGGACCCATCAAGGTATAATACTTCCAATATAATCATCAGAACTCTTCACTATACATCAGAATTTCCGCTAAAGATAACATGTATGATCTACTCGAGACTTACCATATTAACACATATAGTTCAATAATCCATAAGAACACAGTCTACATTTATCATGTCAAAATATATATACATACAAGTAAGAGTCCAACACCAGGTCCTATAAGAATTACAAGTCAAGAGTAACACTCAGCTAAAAGTACGCATGTTTATACAAAATTATATACATAACAAAAGTAGCTTCTAATACAGTGGTTCTGGTGGCGCTTGTCCCGCACAATTGCCCTTAAGCGGGTCCCTTGCCCTTGTCCAAACCTGTAGGTGGAGTTAGAATAGAGTGAGCTTGACGGCTCAGTGAGTAAAACAATATTTAAATATGCCCATCAAGTGGGTATACATGGCTAAATTATCCGGTTGACAGGTGTGTCGATGTACTATTTTTATAAGGTCTTATAATTAGCCAGAAACCAAATCAGAACACAGTAATCAGGCTTTTCTAGTCGACTAGGCCACCCTATAGTCGACTAAGACTAACTATAAGTCGACTAATTCTGAAGCTATAGTCGACTAATTCTACTCCACACGTATCTGCTTCTCTGCTGGCAGTCAGGGACTTATGTAGTCGACTACCCTTCCTGGTATAGTCGACTAACTCAAGTACTAGTCGACTTGAATTCCCCTATAGTCGACTAAAACTGTCAAAAGTTGTGTTACTCTCTGGATGTCACCTATAGTCGACTACCCTCCTGCTGTAGTCGACTAATCCAATATATTAGTCGACTAATTAGTCGACTAAAACTGTCAAAAACAGATTGTTAACTTTCTGTTTGCTCTCTGTATCTGGGATTAGTCGACTACAGTCTATATGTAGTCGACTAGTCCTGCTATCCAGCAGTTTATCTGCCTAAATATCACACTTATAGTCGACTATCCCAAGGACCAAGTCGACTACTCTACATAGAAATTGTCTGATAAGAAGCTATTCCAGATTAAACGTTAAGGATTTATGCATGATTATATCATAGGACTTATATCTTAGTAATATCCATATACATACACATAATCTCCCCTTCTACGCCTCCGGTTCAACCCGGTCCCTTCCTCCGTTACATAAATATAAAATCTCCCCTTCTACGCCTCCGGTTCAACCCGGTCCCTTCCTCCATTACATAAATATAAAATCTCCCCTTCTACGCCTCCGGTTCAACCCGGTCCCTTCCTCCATCACATCATACCATCATACGATATCAATATGCAAGACATATAGTAATATCATGAATTCGTAAACAAAAGTAGCAAGTAATTGCGGAATTTAAAACATATGAGTCTTTGTGAAGTAGCTAGCATTTCTAGATATCACAATCTATGCATGATCCCAAAATATACATAAGGTCAAATACTTGTGTATCTCTTACGCTTTATTTCATTTCCTACTTATTTCTACTCATCATGTTGTTAAGATTAGCATGTTCTACTCACCTAAAGTGGTATAATCTAATTTTTGCTGCTGCCCCTTGTTGTTGCTGCTGCTGCTGCCCTTTGTTGTTGCTGCTGCTGTTGCTCCTTTGCTGCTGCTCCTGCTGTTGCTTTGCTGCTGCTGCTGCTGTTGTTGCTTTGCTGCTGCTGCTGCTGTTGCTTTGCTGCTGCTGCTGTTGCTTTGCTACTGCTGAAGTGAAAGAGAGGGAGGGTGTTTGTGAAGAGAGAGAGGGTTTTTAACCAAATGTCTTAATCCCCTTCAACCCCCCTCTATTTATAGCCTCTAACTCTCCATAATAATGTGCCATGTGTCCCCTATATATCCCATCAAGTCTACTCTACTCCATGCCCTATGCCAAGCTCTATGTCTCTCCCCCCTCTCCATGAGGTATAAGCATAGTGGGGATGGTGGTAATAAGTCAAACACATGTGGGGTATTCTTATACCTATATACATGGGTGTATAAATACTTATGTATACACTTGTTTATACATACTCATATAATAAGCATGGCTTAACTAAGGTATCATGCATGCATACTAATTCTCATTACTCCTTTAAGATATGATTATTTAGGGGAAGTAATGCTTTAATTAAGGCAAGTGTTACATTCTACCCTCCTTATGGAAGTTTCGTCCTCGAAACTTAACGTACCTTGAAACAAATGTGGATGGGCCTTTCTCATCTCCTCTTCCAGCTCCCAAGAGGCTTCTTTTATGTTTTGATTTCTCCATAAGACCTTGACCAAGGAAATATTTTTGCTTCTCAATTGCTTCTCCTTGCGATCAAGAATTTGTACTGGTTCTTCCGCGTAAGACATATCTTCTAGTATATGCAGGGGTTCATAGGAGACGACGTGATCAGGATCGGGCACATACTTCCTCAGCTGAGATACATAAAATACATTGTGCATCCTTTCTAAGGCAGGGGGTAGGGCCAAGCGGTAAGCAACCGGTCCAATTTTATCCAGTATCTCAAACGGACCTACATATCTAGGAGCTAATTTGTTCTTACCACCGGTACGTCTCACCCCTTTCATTGGAGATACTTTCAGAAAAACACTATCCTCTACCTCAAACTCCAGTGGTCTGCGACGATTGTCTGCATAAGCTTTCTGTCTGCTCTGGGCTGCTTTCATCCTTTCCTTGATTAGCTTGATCTTCTCAGTAGTCTCTTGAATTACATCAGGGCCGAACAGTCTTCTATCCCCAACTTCCTCCCAACAGATTGGTGATTTACACCTCCTCCCATATAATGCTTCAAATGGAGGCATACCAATAGTGGACTGATGACTATTATTATAAGCAAACTCCACTAAGGGTAAATAGTTGTCCCAACTTCTCCCAAAATCTAGTACACAGGTTCTCAACATATCTTCCAATATTTGAATGGTCATTTCTGACTGTCCATCTGTTTGGGGGTGGGCTGCTGTACTGAGTTGCAATTTAGTGCCCATAGCTTTGGACAAACTCTTCCAAAATCTTGATTGAAATCTTGGGTCTCGATCTGATACAATGGATTCAGGTACTCCATGTAATCTAATTATTTCTCAGACATATACCTGAGCCAGTCTTTCCATTGAATAATTGATCCGGATGGCAGAAAATGGGCAGATTTGGTGAGTCTGTCTACCACTACCCAGACTGTATCCAGTCCTTGGGACGTCCGAGGAAGTCCAGTGACGAAATCCATAGCAATTTGACTCCACTTCCATTCAGGAATAGATAAAGGCACTAACAAACCTGGGGGCTTCTTATGTTCCGCCTTTACTTGTTGACAGACTAAACATTTGTTGACAAAATTAGAAATGTCTACCTTCATTCCATCCCACCAGAAGTTATGTCGCAGATCTTGATACATTTTTGTGCTTCCGGGATGAGCTGTATAAGGTGTACTATGAGCCTCCTTCATTATTTCTTCTTTGATCTCTGCTACATCTGGCACACATAATCTGTGTCCAAGCCGCAGTACATCACCTTCTATTTGAAACTCCTTGAGTTCTCCTTCTTGTACTTTCTTCATAATCTTTTTTATTTGAGTATCTCCTTGTTGGGCCTCTTTGATCTTGTCGTATAGATTAATTTGAATACTTACTTGATTCAGTTGATACTCAGAATTAGAAGGATCAATGACTCGCACTTCTATTTGCATTTCTTCTAGATCTCTTAAGATTCTTGCTTGACGAGTCATCAAGGCGGCCAGGGTCCCTCCTGATTTCCGGCTCAAAGCATCAGCCACCACATTGGCCTTCCCAGGGTGGTATTGAATAGTGATATCATAATCCTTCATTAGTTCTAACCACCTCCTCTGCCTCATGTTCAGTTCCTTTTGTGTGAAGATGTATTTTAAGCTCTTATGATCAGTAAAAACTTCACAAGACACTCCATACAAATAATGTCGCCAGATCTTTAAAGCAAAAATCACAGCGGCTAATTCCAAGTCATGAGTGGGGTAATTTCTTTCATGGGTCTTCAATTGTCGGGATGCATAGGCAATGACTTTTTCATGTTGCATTAACACACATCCCAATCCCAGTTTTGATGCATCACTAAAGATGACAAATCCTTCAGTCCCCGAAGGTACAATTAAGACAGGAGCAGATGTCAGTCTAGCTTTAATCTCCAGGAAGCTCCTATCTTGATCTTCTCCCCATGCAAACTTCTTATTCTTTCTAGTTAATTGAGTCATTGGTGCTACAATCAGAGAAAATCCTTCTATAAATCTTCTGTAGTACCCAGCTAATCCCAAGAAACTTCGAACTTCAGTAACATTAGTGGGTCTAGGCCAGTCTCGGATTGCTTCGATCTTTACCGGGTCTACTGATATTCCTTCTTTAGATATAATATGGCCAAGAAACCCTACTTGCTCTAGCCAAAATTCACATTTCTTCAACTTTGCATAGAGTTGCTTCTCTCTCAAGATTTGAAGGACAATATTAAGATGTTTCTCATGATCTTCCGTATTCTTTGAATAGACCAGAATATCATCAATGAATACCACTACAAACTGGTCTAGATATGGTTGAAACATCCGATTCATTAAGTCCATAAATGCTGCCGGGGCATTAGTGAGTCCAAAAGGCATGACTAAAAATTCAAAGTGTCCATATCTTGTCCGGAAAGCTGATTTGGACACATCTTCAGGTTTGACCTTCAACTGATGATATCCCCGATCTAAAATCTATCTTAGAAAATACACAAGACCCTTGTAGTTGATCAAATAAATCATCAATTCGAGGAAGAGGGTACCTATTCTTGATAGTTACCTTATTCAATTCCCGGTAGTCAACACATAGTCTCATACTCCCGTCCTTCTTCTTTACAAATAGTATAGGTGCTCCCCAGGGAGATACACTTGGCCGAATGAAACATTTGTCTAATAAGTCCTGCAATTGAGTTTTAAGTTCTTTCATTTCTGCAGGGGCCATACGGTACGGTGCCTTAGAAATTGGGGCAGTACCGGGTATTACATCTATTGTAAATTCTACTTCCCGATCTGGGGGCAGGCCTGGTAAGTCTTCCGGGAACACATCAGGGAACTCATTCACAATTGGAATAGTCTTAATATTTACATCAGTCCTGGTGGTATCCAATACCGAAGCCAGGAATCCTTGACACCCTTGCTTCATTAACTTGGTGGCCTTGATGGTTGATATGTGAGGTATATCACAACTAACTTTTTCTCCTTCAAAAATAAACTCCGGAGTCCCTTCCATTTTAAAGATAATCCTCTTCTTATTACAATCCACATGAGCACTACAAGCAGACAACCAGTCCATTCCTAGTATGGCATCGAACTCCATTTCGCCTAACTTAATCAGATCAATGGATGTCTTCATTTCTCCAATTATCACTTCACAATTCGCATATCTAGTGCTAGCTATCAAATTTTTCCCTATAGGTGTGGACACAACCAATTGAAATCCTAGGGGTTTTGAGACTTGATTTAGTTTATAAGCAAAAGCACTAGATACGAATGAATGAGTAGCTCCAGGGTCAAACAATACATGGGCAATATGTTCTGATACGGAGATCATACCTTCCACCACTGCATTTGAGGCCATTGCTTCCCGGTGAGTCAATGCGAAGGTTCTGCCTTGCACCCGTGGTTGCTGAACCGATGACTGGGTTGCAGCAGGACGTGGGGCATTACTGGGCGGCACGAAGTTACTGGCTTGTCCTCTGGGAGGATTCGTCCTCATGGTCGACCTTCCACTTCCTCTACTCGGCCCTTGGCTTCCACGCATTGCCGGACAATTTTTCCTTAGGTGTCCCACCTCTCCACAATTAAAACAAGACCTGTCTAGGAGGCAGTTTCTAAAATGGTTTACTCTACACCTCTGACACCAGGGAGCCTCCGAGATTCTGGGATGGGACGCAGAGGTAGCTTGTGTCTTCGAGGGGGTGTCTCTGTTTCTCAGCCATGTTCTCCCGCCTCTGGCCCCTCCTCCTCTATGAAAAGTGGTGTTAAACCCAGGCCCTTTGCTACTGGTGAATCCTGATGCCGTCATCATTGGAGGTCCTTGATAACGGGGGCGCTTAGAATTGGGAGTTCCTTCCACCTAGTCTCCCTGACCTTCTTGTATGTCCATTTCTACTTCCAAAGCTCTTTCTACTGCCTAGAGATAATTCCTCAGTTGTAATGGAATCAGTCGGCCACGAATATCCGATCTTAGGCCCTTTACGAACCTCTTTGTCTTTTCTGCTTCACTCCTTACTAAGGCATCAGCATACCTGGATAGCTGAGTGAATTTCTGATCATACTGGGATACATTCATAGAACCTTGACGTAGTTCCAAGAATTCTGTCGCCATTTTATCTCTGGCTGTCTCCGGAATGTATTTCTCAGTGAATTTGTTCACCAAGAATTCCCAGGTGATTGATTCCCTTGCATTCTTCATACTATGTTTCACTGCCCTCCACCAATGTTCCGCTTCCTTCTGGAACATAAAAGAAGAGAAAGACACCTTTTGTTCATCAGTGCAGCTCATAACTTCTAGGATCTTTTCTATTTGAAGAAGCCATGCTTCGGCTTGTAAGGGGTCCGCCTCCCCTTCGAATACGGGCGGTTTCATCTTCTGAAACTGCTCCAGTGCTCTGTGGGAGTTGTTATTGTTCGCTCTGGTCATTAATTGTGCGAGCCACTCCGGCATTACCCCTGGAGTTCCCTCATTCCCTCTCATTTGAACTTCAGAGTCTCCATCATTGTTCACGGGGGGTGCACTCCCCATCTCACTGTAGTGTGTCGTATCGAGCGACAGGGACTCATCAGGTGGTAGTTGGTTCTGATCCATTTGTTCTCTCCTATAAAAGTAAGGGCGTCTAATCAACATACCACACAATTTAGGAATGCATTGGGATAAAACTTTAGTCTCATATAATCATGTTAATAACATCACTTTTGAAAATAAGCAACTTGTTTTATATATATATATATATATATATATATATATATATATATATATATATATATATATATATATATATATATATATATATATATATATATATATATATATATATATATATATATAGTTACATCCATCATGGATACAAAAGGTACTATGCTGACATGCCTTCCTTCTTGGATATCCATACTAACCCATGTGCATTCATAAGATATATGCCAGGGTACATACAACAACCCTAAGGATATCCATCACCTAACATACTAGGCCTATACATGTATATACATCAAAAAGTGCCGGCTCTAAGGTTCACCCTTCGTAGGGTAGAGTATCCCCACTAGAATCTCCGCTAGTGCTGCTGCTATCATCCATATCTTCCTCGGGGTCTTCTTCCGGTGATTCGTCCCCGGCACAACACCAGTCGCCTAAGTCATCATAAAGGTCCATATCCTCTTCCCACGTTTCGTTCCAAAAGACGCCTCCATATGTAAATCCCCTTCGGGTTTCTTCTTTAATCGTGCTAGAGTGCTCCGTCACTGGTATCTCAAGTGAATCTCCCACAAAGCTTCCTGTGTCCACATTGGTTGGTTCAGGCTCATTAGATGCCTGCGACTCAACCTCCTCACAATCTACCCAATTTAGGGGTACAATCGTTTCCGCTGGATCAGTTTCGTCCGACTCGTACCCCCAATTCATGGAATCCTCCACCCAGCTCTCACTCGAGCTATCGGAACTAGAGACTGGCCAGAATACATCGGAGTCCCCCATCTACATGTAAACAAAAAGGTCGTATCAATCTCAAGTCCATGAAATAGTCTCAATCATACGGCTATCGTCGAGAAGCAGCGTAAATAGACACACGGGTAACCATGCTTATCCTTAGTCTACTCATAAGTCATATGTCTTCAGAATGACTTAGATTCAATAGATAATTTAATATATTCCTTGACACATAAGACCAACTACTTAACTATGATCACATGTCTGCACGTATAAACCTAACAACTTCATCATCTCTTACTCCTTCTACTTCTAAACCATTGCTCTGATACCAACTGTAACGGTCCCAGTTTAAATTTTTCCATTTTATCATAATTATCTCGTACAATCCAAGCGTGGGACCCATCAAGGTATAATACTTCCAATATAATCATCAGAACTCTTCACTATACATCAGAATTTCCGCTAAAGATAACATGTATGATCTACTCGAGACTTACCATATTAACACATATAGTTCAATAATCCATAAGAACACAGTCTACATTTATCATGTCAAAATATATATACATACAAGTAAGAGTCCAACACCAGGTCCTATAAGAATTACAAGTCAAGAGTAACACTCAGCTAAAAGTACGCATGTTTATATAAAATTATATACATAACAAAAGTAGCTTCTAATACAGTGGTTCTGGTGGCGCTTGTCCCGCACAATTGCCCTTAAGCGGGTCCCTTGCCCTTGTCCAAACCTGTAGGTGGAGTTAGAATAGAGTGAGCTTGACGGCTCAGTGAGTAAAACAATATTTAAATATGCCCATCAAGTGGGTATACATGGCTAAATTATCCGGTTGACAGGTGTGTCGATGTACTATTTTTATAAGGTCTTATAATTAGCCAGAAACCAAATCAGAACACAGTAATCAGGCTTTTCTAGTCGACTAGGCCACCCTATAGTCGACTAAGACTAACTATAAGTCGACTAATTCTGAAGCTATAGTCGACTAATTCTACTCCACACGTATCTGCTTCTCTGCTGGCAGTCAGGGACTTATGTAGTCGACTACCCTTCCTGGTATAGTCAACTAACTCAAGTACTAGTCGACTTGAATTCCCCTATAGTCGACTAAAACTGTCAAAAGTTGTGTTACTCTCTGGATGTCACCTATAGTCGACTACCCTCCTGCTGTAGTCGACTAATCCAATATATTAGTCGACTAATTAGTTGACTAAAACTGTCAAAAACAGATTGTTAACTTTCTGTTTGCTCTCTGTATCTGGGATTAGTCGACTACAGTCTATATGTAGTCGACTAGTCCTGCTATCCAGCAGTTTATCTGCCTAAATATCACACTTATAGTCGACTATCCCAAGGACCAAGTCGACTACTCTACATAGAAATTGTCTGATAAGAAGCTATTCCAGATTAAACGTTAAGGATTTATGCATGATTATATCATAGGACTTATATCTTAGTAATATCCATATACATACACATAATCTCTCCTTCTACGCCTCCGGTTCAACCCGGTCCCTTCCTCCGTTACATAAATATAAAATCTCCCCTTCTACGCCTCCGGTTCAACCCGGTCCCTTCCTCCATTACATAAATATAAAATCTCCCCTTCTACGCCTTCGGTTCAACCCGGTCCTTTCCTCCATCACATCATACCATCATACGATATCAATATGCAAGACATATAGTAATATCATGAATTCGTAAACAAAAGTAGTAAGTAATTGCGGAATTTAAAACATATGAGTCTTTGTGAAGTAGCTAGTATTTCTAGATATCACAATCTATGCATGATCCCAAAATATACATAAGGTCAAATACTTGTGTATCTCTTACGCTTTATTTCATTTCCTACTTATTTCTACTCATCATGTTATTAAGATTAGCATGTTCTACTCACCCCTAAAGTGGTATAATCTGATTTTTGCTGCTGCCCCTTGTTGTTGCTGCTGCTGCCCTTTGTTGTTGCTGCTGCTGTTGCTCCTTTGCTGCTGCTGCTGCTGTTACTTTGCTGCTGCTGCTGTTGTTGCTTTGCTGCTGCTGCTGCTGCTGTTGTTGCTTTGCTGCTGCTGAAGTGAAAGAGAGGGAGGGTGTTTGTGAAGAGAGGGAGGGTGAACCCCCCTCTATTTATAGCCTCTAACTCTCCATAATAATGTGCCATGTGTCCCCTATATATCCCATCAAGTCTACTCTACTCTATGCCCTATGCCAAGCTCCATGTCTCTCCCCCCTCTCCATGAGGTACAAGCATGGTGGGGATGGTGGTAATAAGTCAAACACATGTGGGGTATTCTTATACCTATATACATGGGTGTATAAATACTTATGTATACACTTGTTTATACATACTCATATAATAAGCATGGCTTAACTAAGGTATTATGCATGCATACTAATTCCCATTACTCCTTTAAGGTATGATTATTTAGGGGAAGTAATGCTTTAATTAAGGCAAGTGTTACATTTACCATAAGCATAACATAGACCAAGGTTGAGTGTGCCTTTGATACACTTTAAAATTCTCTTTACAGCTAGCCAATGAGACTCCTTTGGCGTCTCCATATAACAATCACAAGTTTGACTCCATAAACGATATTAGGCCTTATGATCGTCAAGTACCTCAGGCTACCAACTAGACTTTTGAAGAGAGTCGAGTCTATTAAATCTCTATTTTCTTCTCTTGATAGCTTCATTCCTATAGCTATTGGGGTGTTCACCGGATTACAGTTGCTCATCTTGAATTTCTCCAAGATCTCCTTCGTGTACTTCTTTTGAGATATAAATATGCCATCTTGTTGCTGCTTCACTTCGATGCCAAGAAAATAGGACATCAATCCATTGTCCGTTATCTCAAATTCATTGAACATCGCCGCTTTGAATTCAGTAAGCATTTCGGCGCTATTTTCTGTGTACAAAATATCATCAACATAAAGACAAATTATTAGAAATTCACCTTGATGGCTCCTTTTCATGTAGATGGCATGCTCATAGGGACATTTGGTAAAGCCATTTTGATGAAGATAACTATCAATTTGGGCATTCCACGCTCGTGGTGCCTGCTTTAAGCCGTACAAGGCTTTCTTCAGGCGATAAAGCTTGTCTTCTTGTCCTTTTGTTAGAAAATCTTCTAATTGGTGTACATACACCTCTTCTTCAAGAATACCATTGAGAAAAGCTGACTTGACATCTAGATATTATATCTTCCACCTATGATAAGCTGCAAGTGAAATTAATAGTTTCACCGTGTCCAATCGAGCAACTGGTACAAAGACTTCTTCATAGTCAATGCCGTACTTTTGTTTGTAGCCTTTCGTGACAATCTCGCCTTGTACCAATCAACTTCACCATCTGCTGTGTGTTTGATCTTTTACACCCATTTGACACCTATTGCCTTGTGACTTTGTAGAAGTGTTGTCAACTCCCATGTGTCATTCTTTTGGATGACATGAATCTCCTCCTTCATTGTTGATCGCCAACAATCTTCTTCCTCAGCCTCTTGGAAAGTGAGAGGCTCATGATCAGCATATAAGCAGAAGAGATTAGTCTCTCCGTCTTCTTCTATCTACTCATATATCTCCCTAAGGCTTCTCATTTTGATGGGATCTCGTTGCACGACAGATTCACTGCTACTACTTTTTTCAGAAGATGGAAAAACTCTTGCAGGAGACGGTGTAGCATGTTGAGGAGGTGGTGGTGTAGCTGGTGGTGGAACCTCTTGTAGGGGCTTATCAGATTCATTCACCATGGGTTGCTCTTTGACAGTCACTTCATTTCTCCAACTCCATGCTTCAACTTCATTGAAAATAACATCTCCACTAACCACTAGTTTCTTTATTAGTGAATTGTAAAGCTTGTATGCCTTCGACTCCTCGCTATTTCTGATGAAAATACATTTTTCATCATGATTGTCAAGCTTTATCTTTTTGACTTCAGGTACTTGAGCATATGCAAAGCACCCAAAAATTCGTAGGTGTGCGACATTAGGCGTGTAACCGCTCCATGCCTCTTGAGGAATCTTGCCCTTCACTTGCTTCTCCGGGCACCGATTGAGTAAGTAAGTTGAACATGCCACAGCTTCTGCCTAGAACTGCTTTGGCAGTCCCTTTTCTTTAAGCATAGTTCTTATCATGTCAAGAATGGTGCGGTTCTTTCTTTCTGCGATGTCATTTTGCTGTCGTGTGTAGGCAGTAGTAAATCGCCTTTTTATGCCTTACTCCCTGCAATATTCTTGAAACAGATTTGAGGTGTCTCATCACCTCGATCAGATCGGAGAGTTATTAGCTTGTGTCTCTGCTTCAACAAGGGCTTTGAAATTCTTGAAGATAGTAAAGGCAGCAGATTTTTCTTTAAGAATGTATACCCATAATTTTCTACTGAAATCATCAATAAAAGGTAATAAAATATTTATTACCTCCTAAAGAGACAGGATCTAGTGGTCCGCAGATGTCAGTGTGAACAAGTTGCAATGGTGCCTTTGCTCTCCACGACTTTTCACTGGGAAAAGGAAGTTGTGCTTGCTTGTCAGTTATACAAACTTCTCAAGTATGACTCGGTGGATCGATTTTTGGTAAACCTCGTATCATGCCGGCTGTAGATAGTAACTTCAGGCCGCTGAAATTTAGATGGCCGAAACGAAGATGCCACCTCCATGACTCATTCTTCACGAGTCCTTGAAAACACTTTTCAACTTCCGTGTTTAGATGTAAGGAAACATGTGGTTTCTTGTCATTTTAACACAAGTTATGAGACCTCCTTTTGCATTTTGCAACCAAAGATGGTTGTTCTCCATATATATTTTATATCTTTTTTTGAGTAATTGACTGATGCTGAGAATATTACTATTCATGTTAGGAATATAATAAACATCGAAAATATGCTCAGACGTACCATCCTTTTAATAGATTTTTGATCTTCCCTTTGCCTTCAACGGGGAGTTTTGAAGAATATCCCAAGCTCACACTTTCATGAACTCCTTCTGGGAGTTTCATGAATAGTTCTTTCTTCCCGCACATGTGGTTGCTAGCACCCAAGTCAAGGTAGCAAACATCATTCTGAACACTTGAATCATGAGTAAGAAGAAGAGTAGAGTTATTACCCACATCATTTGTTGCTTCGATAAAATTGTAAGATCTTCAGTTCCGTGCCAGCAATCCGAGGCATAGTGTCTAAATTTTTGACAGTTATAGCATTGGACATTCTTGTTGTTTCCACGTCCAGATGTAAATCTTCCCCAGTTGCTTCGTCCTTGACCTCTGAAGCATTGGAACTAGGGGTGCCACCGGATACAGATTATCCGCGGATATCCGCATCCGAATCCGCCTCCAATCCGGATACGGATATCATTTTTCACATCCGTCAATATTCGTATCCGTATCCGTATCCGAAAGGTAGGTGCGGATACGGATATGGTAAAAGTAATATCTTATTCGTATCCGATCCGATATCCGAATGTTGCGTGCTTCACAATGATATCGGTATGGAGAAGACTATTCTTCAATGAAATAAGATATTAAATTTTGATATTTTGAGTTGGTGAAAAAGTAATAGTGAAAAGTATTCGATTCTTACAAGAGCAGCACATGATATTTTAAGTATTTCGACATCAACCATGTCATCCGAATCGGCATTTAGCACCGGAGGACGTGTAATCTATTGTTATAGAAGTCAAATGATAATGAATACGATGAATGTATTGATATGTACACAATAATATCATAGTATGTATCACATTTAATATTGTAGTAGATTAGATAAAAAGTAATATAAGTATTTCTGTTTATATCTTTAACCATATCCATTTTTAACATATCCGATTAGTATCCGCATCCGATCCGCTAATATCCGATTTATATCTGATATCCGATTTTGGCGGATACGGATATCATTTTTTCACATCCGCCAATATCCGTATCCGTATCCGTATCCGAAGGTTGGGTGCGGATATGAATATGGTAGAGGTAATATCCGATCCGTATCCGATCCGATGACACCCCTATTTGGAACTCCATTTGATTTTGAGTGGTTCGTTGCTGGGAATCACGTCTCCTACCTCAACTACGACCACGACCTCTATTATGTGAGCCTCGATCATTTAGAGTCAGCTTTGACTCTTTAACTCTAATGCATGTTCCAAAACTATGGAACCAGTCTTCTTTGCATGCGTTGCCCATGAACATGGAGAGATCCCAAAAGCTCCTCTATTGAGATCTCCTCCAAGTTCTTAGACTCCTCAATTGCCGTCACCACGTGCTCGAACTTAAATGTGAGGGATCGGAGCAATTTCTCCATTACTCGAATGTCTTCCATCTTTTCTCCATTTCTCCTTATTTTATTCAAAATTAAAAGTAATCGTGAATAATAATCAGAGATTTTTTTTCTTCATCTTTCATTTGATAGCTTCAAGATCGCCCCTTTGGAGGCGAATTCGCTTCACCCGTTCAACTCCTTTGTAAATGGTAGTAAGAATTTTCCCTGCTTCTTTGCTCGTCGTTGCTTCGGCAACTCTCCCGAAGGTAGACTCGTCTAACCCTTGATAGAGTAGAAAACGAGCCTTACTATCCTTCTTTCTTTACTATCTAAGATCCTTCTTCTCTTCAGCGGTGTAGGCGGCTTCTACCTCCGATGTGAGTTCTTTGAGCCCATCAATGATCAGCTCCCACAACTCTTGAGAACTAAATAGAGATTTCATTGAATTGACCAACTCTCATAATTATCCTTTGATAATTTGGGTACTTGAGAATTGACAAGGTTATTGGTGGAGGCCATGAGGAGAAGAGAATGGAAGAAAAGAATGAAATAGCTCTGATACCAATTGTTGTCACTGGTGGACTAATAAGAGAAGAGGCAATGGATGTTTGCTAACTCCAAACGCTCTTGAGTACTGGGTTACTACCCTTTTAGTACCTCTAAAATAATTCACACAAGCTAATACTTTGCACAAAGTGAGAAGCTCTGTAATGCTTTACTTTACTTTCTTTGTTTTTCTTTTTTTCTTATGCTTTACAACACAATCATATGACCCCTTATATAGGATTGTATACAATGAAGTTTTAAGTATAATAAATATATGTGTTAATAACCTCACAAAACTCTCTTAGTAAATATACTAAAGATTTTGCTTAACTTTATTAGTAGAGTGAATAAGCTTCAGGTTTGATTTTGTATTAACTCCATAACTCTAATAATTGATGAGAGAGAGAGAGAGATCGATCGATCGATCGATCGATCAATCATGATGCTGCCTGCTGCCGGCAAAGCAAGAACAGATCACGAGCCCAACAGTCAAAAAACCTAGCAAAGTTGATCAATGTGGCACTGTCCACCACCACCACACTTTTTTTTCTCTTCTTTTTCTCTCTAGCATCAACTTTCAAAAGTTTCAACTGAAAACTCCCCTCTTCGGCACAACAACAGATGTCAAAAAAAAAAGTTAAGCAGCCCCGAAAGTTTGTCTGCCTCGGTTGAGAACTGTGAGCCTTTTCTGGCGAGAAGTGAATACTGTATTTTGTGTTATTTTGGAGACTGTGTTCAAACTTTATTGCAGAGCACCACTGAGTACCGCAGTTTGTACTCTTGACAACAACTAATATATATAATGAGATCCCAGAAAAGATAAAACAAAGAATTAAACTGATCCAAAATTCAAATCCAAACCCAGTTGATGGTTCAAAATCCCAGAATTCCCCAAGATCAGAATGAAAGCAGCTGCAACTGCAGATAATTCCAAAAACAAAATATCTCACTCTGTGATTCAAAATAAAAAAATTGACACTCTGTAAAGAAAAAAATAGTTTGAAGGATGCGGAAAAAGCGTGGGTCAGAGGTGTCCTTAGCAAGGACAGCAGAGGGACTAAGGCCTCAGCCCCACACTGTCATTTCTCACCCAAACCCACCCGCAAACGCACCCGGCGTTGTCCTCCCCCCCACCCTCACATGATCCTGTCCTCAAAACCCTTCCCCTTATAAATACCCCTTCACCCCGCACCCTCTACTCACTCATCACCAAAGCAAAGAAAACAACACTCATTCAATCAAGAATCAGTAACCATATTCTTCTCTTCACTTCCCTCTTAGCTTTTCTTTGCTGGAAAAAAAATGGCACTGAGCAAGAAGTCAAGCAGAATCGCTCAGGCGCAGTGCTGAAGCAGATTCTAAAGAGGTGCTCGAGCCTCGGAAAGAGCAGCAGCAGCAATGTGAACTCCTCGCCGCTGGACGTGCCCAAGGGGCACTTCGCGGTGTACGTGGGCGAGAAGAGGAGCAGATTCATAATACCCATCTCGTACTTGAGCCACCCTGAGTTCCAGTCACTCTTGCGGCAGGCCGAGGAGGAGTTTGGGTTCGATCACAACATGGGGCTCACCATTCCCTGTGAGGAGGTCGTTTTCCGCTGGCTGACGTCGATGCTCAGATGAACTCAAGAAATAAACTGGGGCTAGTTTCAGTTTTTTTTTCCCTTTTTGTGTTTTTTTTTTCAAGGGAGAGGCGGAGGCAAGGAGAGTGTGAAGGATGACTGATACCCTCACGAGATGTGATGGGTTTTTTTCCTTCGGTTTCTAAGTTCTGCCTTCTTCTCCTCTGCTTGGTTGTTGGCAGTAGGGATTTGATTTTGACCCGAAACCCAGTAGTATGACGATTTGTTAATGGGGTCTTATTTGTATTATATTTAGAGCGGCGTGTGGTTTTGCGCCGCCCTGTGAGGAGCTAATTTGATCAATGAAGAAGGAATTTATTCCTCTTTTTTTTAACCCTTTAATTTACATCAAATATTGTCTCTCTAATGTTTGGATCTGTTGTTTGAATTTAATGTTAATTTAATGAAGAAAATTAATGTGGGTTGTTTATGGTGTTGGAAAATTTGCAATACTACTAGGATCTAATTTGTAAAAATTAAACTTTTAAGAAGTACGGTACTTTTTTGTTTTGATCGAGGCGTGCGGAGCACTGCCCTTGAGAGTAGATCGAACCCCTCTAAGAGAGCATCTCGGTGCACTGGGTAGATGGTGGCCTAGCTTTTAGGATTCAACGATCGTTGACCTTGCAAGCGTGCACTCGCAATGCACATGCCCTCGAACTGCTCAGTTTTGTTTCTTACAGAGTTGCAGAGAAGCAAAGAAGAGTTTTTAGGAAAATTTTAAAGGGGAAGAAGATTGCTTAATTGTGTTTTTAGAAGCAGGGATCAGGTTCTTTATAAGGAGAGTTTTTCATCGTCAGAAAATTCTTGAGCAGAGAAAACAATCCTTGGATAGAAAAAAAATGCAAAACTTGGGCAGAGAGAGCTCTCAACGACTAACTCTGACACAATGACAGGACATACAAATGATGTGAATCTCAAAAGCTATTTCTGACCAAATCTGGTGACAAGATATGAGGTGATTTTATTTTAAACCCAAAAAATAAGATCCGCGAGGCTCTTAAAGCCAGATTTGCACCCTCTGCAGGTGTGAATACGTATTAAGAGTTTTCGCACCCGGTAACCGAATTTCCTTCACTGAGTCCTCACTGAACTTGTGTGCGCGCGTGAGCACCCATTGATTTCTAACCCATAACTCATCATTGCTTCATATTTAAACACCATAAAAAAATTTTTCGTATTCAATGTGAGACTAAATGAATTTCACTTAATTTTGAAATAATCTCAAGTACTAACAAATGGCATATTGATGCTAAACATGTAAGACAACAGATTTTTTACTCAAAAGAAAAGACAACAGGTCCAGATTCAGATAGTTTGACTTTGAGCTACATTTTTAAGCTCCGCTATCAATGCTTGCTTTGGAAATTTAAGGCTGTTTTAAGTACTGATTAGATCCTTGAGGCACTTTCTGTCTTCTGCCAAGTGTATGCCAAATTTAGGGATTCTAGTAAAATTCATAAAGATTCAAGTTTGATGTTTTTGGATTTATTTTTGGATTTATTTTGGTTTTATTGGCGCCAAGAAATTTCAAATGCATTTGTTGAGAAGGAAAGAAGTTGGAAGTTTTTCGGAAGAAGTTTTGCTAAAAAGACAAAAAAAAAAAATGGAGGAGATAATTGACACGAATTTGTCGAATTAATGATGGCACAATATATTTTGTTAATTTTTGAATTGGGATTACATTTTGAGGACAAAGTGCAACCTGGAACTAGGACCACAATGGGGTTATAACTGTGGTAACGAGAGCCTTGACCTGAGTTCATGTACTGTGTACGACAACGCATGTTATGGAGAACAATGACTTGGCTGCTTGAGCCTATTTTAATGCTGAGAGAAACCCCCGACGCCTCTTTTGCCCTCAATCACAGGCGTCTTCTTCTTCTTGAGCTCTGACAGAGCATGTGCAGGAAAGGACCAGCTGCCACCAACGTTGTAATAGCACCGCTTGCTGATTAATTCCTAGTTTTATATTTTTCTGCTGCTGGAATTTTCTTTCCTTTTCGCTTCCATATTTTATACACCAGCGTGGCCGAGCTCTGAACTGAAATGCAAGGGTAGAGATTAAATTCGTACGAGCTTGCATGTGGTCGGTGGCCACTTGCGATTTTGTTTACTCCAAACATCCAGGGAGCAGTGGCACTAAGATATATGTCAGAATTAACTAACCAATTTAATTATGATCCTCTCGAATCATGTCACAATGCTACTAGCCTTTTTTTTTTTTTAATCTCCGAAAGATATATAAAAAGTACTCAAATAGGTACGAGCAAACAATTTAGAATGAGTATTTGTTGCAAAAGAGAACAGAGAAAAAGGGGCATGCAAAGGTTGAAAACATAACTTCTTGATACTTTACACTCTTCTTTTGAGAGAGACATCCCACGCACTGAAGCTGCAGGTGCGTCTAAAAAAAATGTCAAGAGAAGAGGCATGAACGTTTGTAAGCAACAGTGGTGATCACGCAGCATTGTGTTGCTCTGCTCTGTCCTTAATTTGTTCCATTGGCTCCACTTTCCCCCATGTATCAACACCCACTTTCAGTTTTGCTCATTATGGGCTATGGCTTCATGATCTAACGAATCAAAGGACCACTTTTCTCGTGCAATGGGGGGTAATCAAAGGACAAGTGCCTCACAAGTCGAACAGTGCTTGTAAATTGCAATGAGTAAATGCTAGCCACTCTCACAGGTTGAGCTGAGATGAGTAGAGTGATTATGAGGAGGATCTCTTTGTCCTCTACTTTGCAAGATCTTGCCTATTTTGGGGCATGAGAGAGGGAGAGCCTTAGGGATCCAATGCCAGTGCCTCGGTATTTTTGAGCAACAAGTAACAGAGATTTTCAAACTCAAGGGCAGATGCAAATATGGGGCACTATTTGGGGACAAAGTTCTTGGACTGGAGGGCTGAGCAGTTAGCAGAAGTGGGAGCAGGCTGAGGACAACAATCTGATCTACTAAAAATAATGCTGAAAAATAGAACTGAGAGATAAATATATGTATATTTCAGTATAATAATGTGGGTTTTGGTTCCTTTAGCCTTTAGCCTTATCTCAAAACAAAAAGAACCGTTCACTGCCTGTCCTAAGTCAGGATAAAGGAGGAGGGTCGTGGTAAGCATGTGACAGCCAACGTAAAACATTGTCATATATTATGAACATAAACCAAGAACTAAATTTCATTAGAGCGTTCCCTACTAAGCGACGCGCTGCATCAGAGCCGGGATGTAGTGAAAAGTGGGTAAGGGTTGTTAGGTTGTCGTTTAGAAACGACGCGCCACATCGGCGCCCAGATGTGGTGTCAAATGAGTAATGGTTCCCACACTTTTATAAGCAGGTGAGGGTAAAGAAGTTAGCTCTTGAATATAAGATTAGGTTAGCATCATGAAACATAAGTTCTCTTACAGGTAGATTAGCAGAGTTAGTTGATGTTATGGGTAAACGAATTGTTAGTATTTTGTGTGTGCAGGAAACTAAGTGGGTAGGTGAAAAAATTAGAATTATAGAGCCTTGGGGTTATAAACTTTGGTATACTGGTAGAGATAGAAATCGTAATGGGATGGGTGTGATCATAGATAAACAATTGCTTGAAAATGTAGCGGAGGTTAGGAGAAAATATGATAGGATTTTACTAGTTAAACTTATTTTAGGTAGGGAGATTTTTAATATTATTAGTGTCTATGCACCACAAGTATGACTTGATTAGTCTAATAAGCGTTAATTTTGACAGGATTTAGATGAGATAATGTAAGACATACCCATTAGAGAAAAGTTATTCATAGGCGGTGACCTCAATGGGCATATAAGAACTAGTCATTATGGGTTTGATAGTGTACATGGAGGATTTGGTTTTAGGAAAGAAATGAATCAGGTAACTCGATTCTAGATTTTTCTTTGTCCTATGATTTGATCTTAGCGAATACTTGGTTTAGGAAGAGAGAGTCCCACTTGATAACTTTTAGAGGTAGATCAAGCGCGAGCCAAATAGATTTTTTTAACTAGAAAAGTAGATAGAAGTTGTTGTATAGATTGTAAGGTAGTATCGGGTGAAAGTGTAGTAACCCAACATAAACTCTTAATTTTAGATATCCAGATTAGAAGGAGATTTAGAAAGATTAAACGTAAGTTAGATCCTAAGATTAAGTGGTGGCGGTTAAAAGAAAATAACCAAGGAGTTTTTGTAGATCAAGTAGTACATGAAGCAGATTGTATAACCCAAGATGATCCTAATACAACATGGAACAAAATTGCTAACTGCAATAAAATAGTTGCTAAAGATGTGGTGAGTCACGAGGTGGTGCTCCACCATGTAAGGATATATCATGGTGGAATGAAGAGGTAAAACCTACCATTAAGATCAAACGAAATTCTTACAGAGATTTGAAGAAAAATTGTGATGGAGTAAGTTTTGAGAGGTATAAGCTAGCCAAGAAGAAGGCTAAGAAAGCTATTCAGAATGTAAGAGCTAAAGTATATAAAGAAGTGTATAAGAAGCTGGACACCAAAGAGACTGAAAAGGATATATCTAGAATTGCTCGAATAAGGGAGATAAAAATTAGAGACTTATGTACTATAAGATGTGTCAAAGATGAGGATCAGAAGATTTTAATTCGAGACGAAGAAATCAAAGAAAGATGAAGAGAGTATTTTGACAAATTATTCAATGGTAGTTCTACTCAAGATTTAGATGACATTACTATTCAGTGTCAAGATATGAACCGTAATTATATGCGCATAATTAGCGAATCTGAAGTTAAAGGGGCCTTAAAGAGGATGAAGTCAAGGAAAACTATTGGCCCGAATGAAATTCCTATTGAGATATGGAGATACTTAGGAGAGGTGGGCGTGAGATGGCTGACAAATCTCTTTAACAAGATCTGACTAACTAAAAAGATGTTAAATGAGTGGAGAAAGAGTACCCTACTACCTCTCTATAAAAACAAAGGTGATACCCAGAGTTGTTCAAACTATCATGGAATAAAACTCATGTGTCATACCATGATGCTTTGGAAAGGGTAATTGAACACAGGTTAAGGCAGAATGTTAAAATATCAGAGAACCAGTTTGGGTTCATACCAGGGCGATCGACGACAGAGGCTATTCATTTGCTTCGTCAACTTATAGAGCGTTTTCGAGAGAGGAAGAGAAATTTGCATATGGTCTTTATTGATTTAGAAAAAGCTTATGATAAGGTGACAAAAGAAGTATTATGGTGGACATTGATGAAAAAGAGAGTCCCCATCAATATATTGACATAATCAGAGACATGTACGATGGAGTAGTGACAAATGTTAGAACTTGTGGATGCATAACAAGTAATTTTTCTATCACAATTGGATTGCATCAAGGATCAGTATTGGGTCCGTTCTTATTTGCCATAGTGATGGATGAGCTTACTAGAGTTATTCAGAATGAGATACCATGGTATATGCTATTAGCTGATGATATTATCCTAGTCGATGAAACGAGAGCTGGGATAGATGCAAAATTGGAGTTATGGAGGTAAACTCTAGAATCTTGAGGTTTTACATTAAGTAGGATCAAACAGAGTATATAGAGTGTAAATTCAGTAAATAGGAAATCTGATATTATAGTATTGTGACACTAGATGGTCAAGAAATATCGATGAGCAGTTATTTTAAGTACTTGGGTTCTATTATCTAAAAGGATGGGAAGATTAATAGTGATGTCAACCATAAGATCCAAGCCGGCTGGTTGAAATGGAAGTGCACAACATGAGTTTTATGTGACCGTAATATTCCGTTATGGCTGAAAGAAAAGTTTTATAGGACTGCTATTAGGCCAGCTTCGTCATATGACACAGAATGTTGGGTTATAAAGAGATATCATGCCCAGAAGATGAGTATAGCAGAGATGCGCATGCTTCGTTGGATGTATGGTAATACGAGGAGAGATAAGGTGAGAAATGAGGATATTCGTATTAAGATAGACGTAGCCTCTATAGAAGAGAAAATGAGAGAAAACTACCTATAATGGTTTAATCATGTGCGACGTAGACCTACAGATACGCCAGTCCGGTGAGTAGAGCGTATCAAATTAGGGCAAGTTAAAAGAGCGCAGGAGAGACCGAAGAAAACATGGATGGAGGTAATACGACAAGATATAGAGGCTAAAGGTCTTGGTGAGGGCATATTGCTCGATAGGAATAAGTGGAGAAAGCTGATTAATGTACCCGATCCTGCGTAATTCTCTTTTGGTTCAAGTAGCCCACCCCAAATACTTGGGACAAATGGCTTAGTGGTTGTTGTTGTCATAACAAAAAGAAATTATTTCTATACTGGATACACGTGGGAAGTTAAATAAGAGACCGTGCATGACAACTTTCTCCTGCTTACAACACTTTCTATCTTCTTATCTCCTTGCCCCCACTACATATGCACTTGGCCTATTGCATAGGGCAGAATTCTTCTCCAAACATAGATAATAAAGAAGACAATCATTTTGAGAGAGAGAGAGATTAAAACAATATTACAAATTTTAAGAAGTCCCATCTTCATGGTTGCTATAAAATGTAAATACTCATTCTTAGACTTTAGAAATTGATAAGCTAAGCTTATCAACAGTACTCCTACAGATGGGTTGGAGGACGTGTATGACGAGTGGAACGCCATTGTTAAGGCAGATTTGAGCAATATTGTTGTGTTGAACTTGAGGGTAGAAGGTTAAATGGATTATTTTCATAATCATGCAATGATGAGTTATTTGTGGTATCCGTCGTTTATCTAGTGTCTACACCTAACTTCATATTGTTGGTGTGAGATTATCAGAAATGAGTAGAGGAAGGACAATAGATGAAGTAGGTGATGATGAGAAAGAATTTGAGGAGTAGAATGAAAAGGTCAAATATCCTCATAAAATGTAACATCTCGAGTGACATAGCAAATATATGTACGACGTAAACTTTGCAAGCTTGTCGTGTATTTTCACAAACAGTTTTCAGGAAGAAATATTTTTTAATAAAGATCTATGATACAATATCATGATTTTAATTCTCTTCGGTTTTTGCTAACAAAAATGTACAATTATACTTGTTAAATCATTAGAAAACGGTAGGGAATTGGAGCTAACATTTATATAATGGCTAGGGTGTAACACCCTGAAAATTTTTAAACTAATTTACATATCTTTTTATACATGTTGAGATATAACCAAGCTTTTGGCTATTTGAAAATTTATTTATTTGCAAATACTGAAAATAGCTATTAGAATGGATTTAAAGTATCAAGTTTTCAATTTTGATAAAGTTGTGCACTAACTGAATCCTGGTGTACTTATTGACTTATAATAAGTTTAAGTTGACTAGACTGTAAAATACTTATATGTTGTTTTTGTTTGACTGATTAGTTGACTTATATAATCAATAAGTCGACTAGTCAACTTATTAGTTGATTTATAAATAAGTATAAGTTGACTAGACTACTGACCGCAGCAGTTTTGCACGGACACATGTTCATTATTTTGATCATAACTTTTTAATCAGATCTTTATTTGTTATGATTTAAATTGCATTTGAAAGATAATTTAAAGAGCTACATTTACTTTTTACTATTTTTTGTGATTTGATTGTTTAAGTTGTCAAAAGTTAGTTTAAATTCAGCATGTGTTCTGAAACAGTTTTCTTTCAGTTTCTGTTAGGACTAGTCGACTACTCTACTTTATAAGTTGACTAATACAATCGACCTATGACTCATTAGTCAAATAATACACATTATTAACTAATATGGGCGGCAGAGCTGTGTTTTAATTAGATCTCAATTCTGTTTGGTCTACCCTATATATATGTTGTGGGGAGCTAAATTTTCTCAAGATCTTCATGTGTAAAACTTTATCCTTTGCTCCTCCTTCTTTCCCACTTGTCCATCTCATTCCAGAGAGAGAAAGAGAGAATATCTAGAGAGAGAAGTGAGTATTGAAGGGCTTTCAAATGTGAACCTCTTGGATTTTCTTTTGAGATTGGATTCTTTACTTGGAAATGGATTTTCTCTTTAGAGTTTTCATCAAATCATCTTCTTTGCGTAGCAAGGCAAGTCTTCCTCCCTTGGTTACCTATTGTCATGCTCTTGATGTATAAGGTTTTCATTAAGAGTGTAGATGTGACTTTATATTTGATGTTCATGCATTAGCTATGTACATAGTATAGTTAGTAACTTGCCTGCATGTTAGTATAGAGAAATGTAAATACATAAAAATAAGATTTTTATGAGACCTAAGTTATATGATAACTAAAAATATGATTTTTATTGGCTATATTCATTCTTTGACTCATATGTATGTATTCACATGTATATTGGGTTTGCTAGATTCATAATAATATGATCAAAGAAGTTGGATGCTAGTAGCATGAATAACAAATTGGATAATATTTTATGTGATATAAGAATCATCTTATGTGATATGCTATAAATGAATGCTTTATTTGATATAGGGATTTAAACCATATTTGATGTGACAAGTGAATTAATTTCATGATTCATTGATGTGTTCCATGTCGTAGAATAAAATGGATGTTAATTTGTGTTATTAAAAATGATACCATTCGTAGAAGACAGGGGGTGTATATGAATGATGCCATTCGTATAAGGCGGGTGAACGCGAATGATGAAATTCATAGGTGGGGGAGAATGTGAAAGGTGTTTTATGATGTTGTGCATAGTATATGCTTGTTGAAAATGAATGAGTAGTCTATGTATCATGATGTATATATTCTCAGCTTATAACAGTTTAGTGTGTGTCATGTTGGATACTAGAATTAATAATTATTCGAGAATAGCTGTGAGTAATTGGTTAATACTTAGAGTTGCTTTGAAATCTAAAGTATCGGACCATAATAACCCAGTTTGACATAAAGCCATATTATTAGCGTGAAAGATAGCTTATGGTAATCAGTTGTAGAATAACTATTGAGTTATTCATTTGAGAATATTAATGTAGATTGATTGAGACTATGTACCTTGACATATTTAGATATTTGGCCGAATATCCAGTACCGTGTCGTGCATATTCATATTATTCATTATTATATAACATGTATATGTCTATTATGCTTCATTTCATGATTATATGATTTCGATATTATATGTGGATCTCTCTTAGTTACCTCCTCGACCTAGCACTGAGTCATCCTCAGGGTCGTGGTCGGAAGGCAACGTTGCGAGGTAGACTTATTGACATTGTAACGCCCATTAATTTATTATTTTCAGGCTGTTTGCAAGTGTCTGTAGAGGCGCCAAGTGATGGAGACGTTAATAATCGTCTATTTTATGGATATATAGATTGTTCTATAGAGAGTCTCTCTTTTTGTATACCATTTTCATTTTGATATCATACATGTACTCGAATTTAAGGCCGAGAGCCTGAGTAGTGTTGTATATGTTTTAAACTTAGACTTAGTTTCCATATGTTGATACTCTTGTATATGACATATATTTCTCTTTCATGTCAGATTTCTACCTATATGATTTATCTCCTATCATTTATCTATATTTGAATTACCTGAGTTATTTTTCACATTATAACTATTCTAAAGTTTCTGCCCAAACTGCGATCAAATCGATTATAGCTAGTTGGAGAAAATTCAGGGCCGTTAGAAGTGATATCAGAACTCTAGGTTCAAATGTCCTTGGGTATTCATAACATGTGTCTAAATTTGGAGCAAGTCTAGGATTTTTTAGGATTCTACGACTTTAGAATCCATAGTATTATGAGTCCGAGTGAGAATGATTGCTTGATTGTATTGTGTTGTGTTATGTTATTTGTATGCAAATTTTTTTATTATACTATTGATTTCAATCGAGTTGAAATCTACTTAATGCTTGTGTAGTCTTTTCTTAGACTATTTGTTGTACGCCTCACGATTGATATTGAGTAATTTTGTTTGTTTGCTTTATTGCATGCATTAGACGTGTGGGATAGCCATGTGAGCTTTGCATGTGTGTATGGACAAGTGTATGTGCACGTGTGATTTTTTGTGTATGGGCATGCATAAAACGCATGAGATAACCACGTGGGCTTTGCATGTGTGTATGAGCACATTTATAGGCGCGTGTGATTTCAATTACTTGTTTGATATGGTGATGTGATAACTGTTTGTATTTTAGATATTGGATTAATATAGATCATGTATATTTAGTTTATAACTGTACGAGACATATGGTATATACATGAGACTTTTCTTATTTGGATTATTCCTTCGACATACTAGTTTTGTACAATTAGAAATCAAAATATACACAATTGTGTTAGCCTATCCTGTATTGCTTTTATTCAATATGCTTGTCTGTTTATTTCTTTAGTGATTGAATTTCAGAGATGAAATTCTTGTTTAGGGGGGATGAATATAACACCCTGAAATTTTAAAAACTTTTATTTCATATTACTATTCGTGCAAGGATATATGTGTGTGTGGAATATCTTGGTGATGAATTTCGAGGACGAAATTCTTGTTAAGGAGGTGTGAATGTAACACCATGAAAAATTTAAACTAATTTACGTATCTTTTTATGCATGTTGAGATATGATCAAGTTTATAGCTATTTGAAAATTATGATATTTCAAATCTTGAAAACATAACTATTAGAATAGATTTAAAGTATCAAGTTTTCAATTTTTATGAAGTTGTGCACTAACTGAATCTTGGTGTATTAGTCAACTTATAATAAGTATAAGTCAACTAAACTGTAAAATGATCGTGTGTATATATTTTTTTTTGACTGATTAGTCGACTAATAAGATCTGTAAGTTAACTGGTCAGGTATTAGTTGATTTATAAATAAGTATAAGTCGACTAGACTACTGGCCTGCAGCAGTTATGCACTGATATATATTTAGTATTTTGATTATAACTTTTTAATTTAATATTTGTTTGTTATGATTCAAATTGCATTTGAAAGCTAACTTCAATGGCTACAAATTATTTTTTATGAATTTGTTGTGAGTTGATTGTTTAAGGTAACAAAAGTTAGTTTAAATTCAGCCTGCATTCTGAAATAGTTTTCTTTTAGTTTCTGTTGAGATTAAATGACTACTCTGGTTTATAAGTCGACTAATACAATCGACCTATGACTCATTATTCGATTAATACCTTTTATTAACTAATATAGGCGGCAGAGCTGTGTTTTGGTTGGACCTCAATTTTGTTTAGTCTACCCTATATATATGTTGTGGGGAGCTAAATTTTCTCATAGTTTTCATTGTAAAACTCTATCTTTTACTCTTCTTTCTTTCCCACTTGGTCAGCGCATTCTAGAGAGAGAAAGAGAGAATATCTAGAGAGAAAGTGAGTTTTGAAGGGATTTCAAAGATGAAGCTCTTGGATTTTTTTTTTTGAGATTGAATTTTTTGCTTGGAGATGAACTTCCTTTTTAGAGTTTTCATCAAATCACCTTTTTTGCCTAGCAAGGCAAGTCTTTCTTCCTTGGTTACATCTTGCCATGCTCTTAATGTGTAGGATTTTCATTAAGAGTGTAGATGTGACTTTGTATTTGATATTCATGCTTAGATTGGTGAATATTAATACATGTGCATCCTGTAATTAGTGACTTACCTACATGTTACAGAAAGATGTAGATTCATTAAAATAAGATTTTTATGAGATATAGGTTATATGATAATTAAAAAATGTGATTTTTATTGGCCATATTCATTCTTTGACTCATATGTATGTATTCACATGTATATTTGATTAGTTATAAGAACATGATCAAGAAAGTTTGATGCTAGTAGTATGAATAAGAATTTGGATAAAATTTTATGTGATATAAGTATCTTCTTTGTGATATGCTATATATGAATGCTTTATTTGATATATTTAGACCATATTTAGTGTGACATGTGAATTAATTTCAAGATTTATTGATGTGTTCATCTATATCGTAGAATACGAATTGATGTTAATTTGTGTTATTGAAAATGATACCATTCATACAAAACAGGGGGTGTACGCAAATGATATCCTTCGTAGAAGACAGGGGGTGTATGCGAATGATGTCATTCGTAGAAGTCAAAGGGTGAACGCTAATGATGAAATTCATAGGTCAAAATATTGTTTCTCTTTTTTAAATTTTCTTTCTAACTCTAAAAATCAAACAAATAATTTTATTTTGACCAAGTATAAGAAATTCTAATTATAATTCTCCTATTCCTTAAAATTAACTTAATTATTTTAAAAAAATAGTTCAAAATATTGTTTCTCTTTTTAAAAAGTTTTTAAAAGCAAAGAAAATGTTATTTTTTATATTTTTCTAAATAAAAAGAAAAACCTACGTTATATTACAATCTTCCCGCACGCCTATCTCATGCATTATCCTCAATGTATGAATGAATGCATATATGCATGGGAAAAAAGAAAGTGAAGGAAACATGTTACCTCAAAGTGGTGGCTCTGATGGTGGTTGGATTGAGCCAATCGTTTCTGCTCAATCTAACTGACGTGGATTATCTTGGAACCCACATTTGATGACCTCTCTTTTATTTACATTTTTATTATCCCCTTTATAAATATGATCATGCAAGATTCGAAAATGAAATTTATGCAATTATATGACCAATTTTTGAATATTATCACTGAGTCATGATTCTCTTACCTTGATCCAACAATGGAATGTGATTTTATAAAATGGATGATTTGGGCTCTTGAATGATAGGAATGGGAACCAATACTGACTCGGGTATATGATTTAAATCAAGTTTAGATTCAAGAGTCAGTTTTGATTTAAAAGTTGAGTTCAAATCAAGGAATTGAGATTCACACTCTTTTTCCAACAATAGAATGTGATAATTAAAAATTGGTGGTTCAATTTCAAGATTTGTGGGTACAGGAATCGATATTGGCTCGAGAATGTGGTCCAATTTAGATAAAAATATTGAAGGCAACATAGACTTGAATTTTGGAATTGAATCATGAAATGAAAGTTCGAATTCACTTTTTTATTCAAGTTCAATTTCATTGAAATAAAAACTTACCAATTTGTCAATGATTTGAATTGGTCAAGTTCAAGGTGATGTGATGAATTGAATCTTTGTTGAAGTCTCCAAGAAGACATGATTCTTGGTTCCTATCAATATAGATAGGGCAATCAGGAATGATGAAAAATGTAATATGTAGAGTTTCCTCATTCTTATCATTTACTCTGTTGATTACACGACTCATTAGAGCTTCTAACCAATTGAAGGAATATTTTGGGACTGAATATAATCCGTTTGGAATTGAATAATGCATTTCATACTCTTTTCTAAGTCAGTAAGTTCTTCTTCTTGTTATAGGACTTAGAAAATGGAGTAAGTATTTTGGATTTGGAAGTCATGAGAGAATTGTGAGTCCATCATTCTTAGTTTTTATTTTTGGGACTCAATCATGGCTTTTATACACTTAGTCACCTCAAAATTTTCTTCTATGAGTTGATAATGATTAGGAACATTTGAAGCTGAATGTTAGAATGGTTGTTGACAATATGAGTCGGGAGAGTTGTATCCTCATTGACTCGGTGAAGGGTGGTGATAATTATTCTAATCTTGTTTATAATGCTGAGATGGGGGATAATATTGATTCAGATAAGACCAATCCGACATACTTGATTGGTTAAAATTATGTAGTGCCGGGTTCGTAATATCCGAGTCAAAAGATGTCAATGTGAAGTATGGTTCACTATATGCATTGAAAAAATTATAATTGTAATCCATATCACAAAGATGTCAAAAATAAAAAAATAAAAATAAGCAAACAAATAAAGAAAGAAAAATCTAGTCTAAGTTAGGGTTGACCTTAGACTTAGACGACTCCTAACTAGTTAGACTGTCCACGGGGGATATATTGTAGAATCTGACCACAAATTAATCGATCAGATCAGGGTAAGATTGGTGGGAGGTATCCACATTAAAACCAATGAGCCTAATTAAGCCAAACCACCAGCTTTCGAGGTTCCGCCTCTCAATCCCCGACCTCTAACATCGATTTGATAAAAGTCAAATTCTAATCAACTTTCCCATTAGGTCAGTCTTCTATTGAGTCGGAGGTGTCCTTAAAGCTAACGTCTACTCAGTTTTAGTTAAGCTTGGGTTAGTTAATGAGGAGATTGTTTGTGGCTAAGGGAGGGTAATGACTTCCCACCTCATCTTGTTTTTAGGCAAGCCTTTAGATCGTTTTAGTACGCGTGTGTAAATATATAGCAAAAATAACACACAAACAATATAACATACAAGTGTGTTTTCTAAGCTATATGCAATGCAGACGTACCATCGCTTCAGCACTCTTTAACAGTAAATAGAAAATGTAATGAAATGAACACGTGCCTAAATACAAAGTCTAAATCGTTTTTAACATTTACCAATACCAAGTGACTGTTGAAATAAAATTAGTTTGTACAGAGAATTAAGCAGAAAATCTAAGCACTACAGAATATGTATTTTTCCAATTGACCAACCTTGCAAACCACAGAAGTGAGTAGTTCACTCCGTCTGCCGCGCCAACGCGGCATTTACCGCGTTTTTGCGGTAGAACAGAGAGCTTCTTGGCTCTTCTTTCAAAAGCAGAGTCCTAGAGCTTCTTATATGTCCACTACAGCTCCTAGTTTTTAAAAGCAAATCATACATACCAAAACAGAGAGAAGAAAATTAACCAATAAAATAAATAAAAAAGAGATATCGTCCCTCCTCAGCAACGGTGCTAAAATTTGATTGAGGTTTTATCTGCACAGAAAATACAGAATTTCAGAGATGAAAAATAGAAGTGCAAGGTACTCAATTTTACCATGATAGCAAGTAGCTATATATGCGGGTCGTGATCCATAAGGAGGGTGTAACGGTCCCAAGTTTAATTACTTCAAAATCTATAATCAACAACCTTATCGCTCGTTAATCAGAATATACTAAAAAAATTTCGACAGCCTCTCCTCTGAAATATAGACTCCATCTCAATACAATAATTTAGATTTTAGCTAACATCAGCCACTTATAAATTTTAAAATTTCATCATATAATTCATCTCAAAGTAAATCAAATAACAGATACATAAGAATTTCTCCCCTTGATATATATATATATATATATATATATATATATATATATATATATATATATATATATATATTCTAACCCAAACCATTTATCCGTTCAACTCAATATACAAACTGCACATCATCATATTTAATTTCCATTTATCAAAATGTAACACTATCTATTACCACTAGCACTAACTCACAATTACTAATAAGATCAGAGTTTACAAAAAGAGAATCACATTCTACTATAAAATACATGCAATCTCTCAGAAGGACATCCTTTCAGCTCTAAGCCAGACCTTCGCCTTGTCGGCACCTGAAAACATCAATCTGTGGTGGGGTGAGCTCAACAGCTCAGTGAGTGAAATCAGTCAAGATAGAGTTTGTATTATAATACCATTGTAGTTCAAGTATCATGCAGTTGAATAATGTCAAGGATCAGTTTCAATACTTTCTACTTATGGTTGATACTGCATCTTATGAATCATAGATTTTTTCTATTATCTGATATTTGCTATATGTATTCTTCTGGGTAAACATGACCAATATTCTATTAACATATAATATCAATGATTTTGCAATACTTGATCTGCTCGTTAGTCTCTATTAATCACCTCTCCTGTTCCCAGTTCATAACATGTTCATATTTCATATATAGTCATGGTCACAGCACAACTCTTGGAGAGCCTAATCATAGCACAACTCTTAGAGAGCCTAATCTTACTCACTAGATTAGTTATAATTCAATATTGCACCTACCCCAATATACATATGATATCACACACTACTCAAGATAGTATCCAATTATAGCTGTGTGTTCATACATAAAGAAATACGAGACACTCACATCTATATACTGGGTGTTACAACAATCTATTTACCCGATGTCATAGACAACTATATGATACACTAGGTGCCATACATATTAACATCCTTAATTCGGATATCATAAATAATCATATCCATATACCTGATATCATAAATAATAATATGCATATACTAGGTGTCATACCTATTAAGATCATAATTCGGATATCATAGACAATCATATCTATATACCAGATATCAGAGACAATCATATGCATATACTAGGTGACATACCATTAATCTATATACCAGATATCAGAGACAATCATATGCATATACTAGGTGACATACCAATTAACATCCATAATTCGGATATCATAGACATATATTCAAGCATACTTCAATAAAATAATATCAATACTCCCCTTTGATCACCTCCAGTTCAACCCGGTCCCTTCCTCCGAAACAATAAATAACAACAATACTCCCCTTCGGTCACCTCCGATTAGACCCGGTCTTTTCCTTCAATATAATAAATAATAGCAATAATCCTCGATCACCTCCGGTTAAACCTGGTCTCTTCTCCAATACAATACATGACATCATTTACATACTTATGCACATTTCTTATCACAAAGGCATTCACATACATACTGATGTGTCACATGGTCAAGTTTATGCGATTTCATTTCTTAATTCGTTAGTTTCGAGGAATTCTTATCATATTTAAGAGGTACCAAACGCATACATAATGCATTCAACTTAATGATCCCTAATATCATAACGATCAAGTTCTGATTCGTAGTACCAGTATTCACTTTTCCAATCATAATACTTATTCACCTTTTATCATTTAGTTAACATCTGAGATTCATCATCAATTGCCTCTTTTATCCTCAGGCAGACTGCCTATTAGTTACAGCTTGATTTAATTCAGGATTTTTTTATCACTTCTTATACAAGTGATAGTTACACGACAATTCTGATGTCACATGAATTATTAACACTTTCGATATTATAATTATCTTTTATTTCAATTAAAGACTGATTATAGTACTTTTATTTGGTACGACCCAAGGTTAACCCCAAATTTCACCATTGCTGGTTATATAGTTAATGATTCACAGTTTTCTTTATTTTTGTTAATTACTAGCCAAATCATCCTCTGTATTCACATGTGAATTCAACCGCACAACATATGCATATATACTTATACGCATATCATTTACTTGTTGGCCCAAAGGCCTTCCACCCTAGTTTTGATGATGATTAACTCATGTAGTTATGTGTACTAATAATCTTGTGATTTTAGTTTCAGATCATTAATCAAGTTATTAGTTGGTGATTAGTTTCAACAAGATGATTTGGAAGCTTTCACATGTTGATTCAAGAGCCCGAGCGTCAAAGATCACATATAGCACTTGCTCGGTGGATCAAGGAGTTTTGGATCGAGTCGGCTTGGAGTTTGCGCTCTACAAGAAGATATCGGTACCATAGTTTAGTTTTGTGTTTAGATCCAAATTGTAAAGATTAGAATAGTATGATATGCTCAAGTTCACAACACACACGTTTCATGTTTTGAATATTGGTTTTCGGTTTTTCGGTTTTAGGTTTAACCGATCTTGGTTTTCATGAATAGATAGATCAAAACAAGTTTACATGGTTTAATGTATATATGATTTGTTTTATATACATGCATGCTTCAACTACTTAGACAAACTTACTTTGATATACTTATTCATGTGTTTTAGGTTTTGTATTTTGACAAAACATATTTTGGTATTATTGACAAAAACATGGATATATATTTGTTTCATATATATTGGATTTCTATCCATATGCATCATGCTTCAAAGTGTTTAAATATCATGTTTTTGTATTTGGAAGAGTTTTGGACTAAACGTATTTTCTATTCAAAATTCAAGTTTTAGAAAATACAGTTTTCGATTTTTGGTAAAAATGATAAGACACAAAAATAGTTCATATTGATTGATATTTGAGATAAACTTTTTACCACATGTTTATATATCAATGCAAAATGATAAAACTATTTTTGGTGATTTTTAGAAAAGATAAAAGAATTTTTAAACATGTTTCTAAGTCAGTTTTCTGTTCCAGGCTTCAACCAGTCGACTAGTCTTCTGACCAAGTCGACTTGGCTGAAGTCGGTCGACCGGGTCGGTCGACCGACGTACACAGATTTGTGCACATTTGGCAGACACTGGACGGTCGACCGTCCGGGTCGACCGGGTCAGAGAGCAGAGCTCTCTGTTAGTTTGGGTCGACCGGGGCGGTCGACCGGTAGCTTGCAAGGGACAAAATTTGACCGTTGGACGGTCGACCGGCAGTGTATTTCTGGCATTTTCTGCTGCCAACGGCTACATTTTTCTGGGGGCTATAAATACCCCATTGGAAAGAGTTTTTTCCAAGAATTTTTGTGCGAATTTTTCCTTACTCTCTGGTGTTTCACAGAAATAAAAAGAAGTTTTTGGATTCAAATTGAACAATCTATTTGGTGTTTTTGCTAGGGTTTGGAAAATCAAAGAAAAGGATTTTTGGGAAAAGAGTTTTGATTCATCTTCTATATCTTGGTTTCAGTTTTTCCTAAGGATTTTCTTTGTGATTTTGATTTCCATTCCATTGGTTTTCTCCACACTTGAGCAACATCTACTTTCTTATTCTATAGGATCTTTGTGTGGGAGAAAGAAATTGTTTGTGGTTGTTGTTTAGACCACCAAGTTAAAAACCCAATCTTTGCTTGGCTTTGTGCCTTGGGTTGTATTCCTCAAGTTGTGAGGTGATCCTTATGTTTGCTTTGTGCTAATCCCTCAAGTTGTGAGGTGATTGTTTTGTTGGATTGGAGCTTGCCTCAAGGAGGAGGTTGTGGTTGTAAAGAGAGGAGTTGGGTACTCCTTGTGAGAGTTCTTTGTGGACTAGCTAGTGGATTAGAAATCCTTCGTGTGTCGAAGGCGGGGATGTAGAGCTGGGTGCTCGAACCTCGTAACATATCTTGTTGTTTGCGCTTGATCCATTGACTCTCTCTATCTCTCTCTTTACTTTGTGCCTTGCATCTATTCATATTGTGCATTCATTATTGCTTGGATTGGTTGTGTGTGCATCGCTTGTTGATTGCACTTGAGTGTATTGCATTAAGTTTTTAAATTCCGCATTGAGTTCATTAGATTAGCATAATCACCTATTCACCCCCCCTCTAGGTGATCTTTCAATTGATATCAGAGCTAGTGCTCCTAATATTTAGGTTTAACCACCTAGGAGTGAGATCTTGGTTTGCTAATCTTCATTTGCATTGTTCATTTGCACTCATTTAGTTTGCTCTCATGGATAGCCCTCCTATGTTTGACCATATTAGACTTGATGCTTGGAAGGCCAATATGAGTAGCCATTTGAAAAGACTAGGACATCTAGTTTATCAAGCCTCCACTATGGAATCATTCCCTAATAGTAGCAAGCATAAGAAGGCAAATGTATTAGCACTTAGAGCACTTAGAGTATCTCTTAGTGAACATCTTTTACCGGTGTTTGATCGTTATGACTCGGCTTTTGCAGTTTGGAGCTTATTGACGTCTCCCGAGCTTCCAAAGATTATCAACAAGATGAGGAGATCTAAGAGAGAAAAGTCCGAAGAGCATTGCTTCATGGTCCAAGGGAAAAACTCCCTTGAGGTACGATCGGATTCTCAATTAGATAATAGCTCTAGTTCCTATTGCCATGGTTGTTTTGAAGTTCAAACTTTAAATTTGGAACTTGCTCAAAAGCTTGAAAATTTATTGGAAAAACACAATCTTTTGAAAGAGGACAACCTTGTTTTGAAAAATGAATTAAAGGATTTGTGTTCTAATTTTGAATTGGTTTTGCAAGAAAAGGAAGAGATCACTAGTGAACGTGACTCACTAAGATCTCAACTAGACCTTGCCCTTAATAAGATTGATATTTTGAAAAACAAAAATGATTGTAATGATGTTGTGAAAAACAATGAGGTTTTATCTTCTAAATTGGATTTTGTTTTAAAAGATAACCTTGTTTTGAAAAATGAAATTGATTTCATTACAAAAGAATTGGATTTAGTTTTAAAGAAAAATGAATCTTTGAAAATTGAAATTGATTCTCATGTGTGCCATGCTAGTATAGCTTCTTCTTCTTCTTCTAGCACACCTATTGCATGCTCCACTTTATCTTCCACTATTGAAAATGATATAAATGTTTTGAAGAAAAGTGTTGAATGTTTGGGCTCCACTTTGAGCCAATGCACATTGAATCATTCACGTTTGGAAACTTTGGTTCGCAAGAAACAAGGTCCATCTTTGCATGCACACTCTACACGGCATACACATGCTTTTCACGGACACAACCATAACATGTATGCTCATGTGTACACATGTATACATTGTGGCCGAAAAGGCCATCTAGCTAGATTTTGTTATGATCGTGTTTATCATGAAAATTTAGCAACTAATCTTATTTGGGTTAGAAAAAATACTAACCCCCGTGGACCCAAAAGGAAATGGGTACCAAAAACCACCTCCTTGACTTTTGATGTAGGTGGGAGCTCTCGCATCACGTGAGGGTATTGGTGCCTTGAGGTGGATGCATTCTAAGCCTAAAAGAGAACCATTTGGATGCTTCACTCTCAAGGGGATTTGGTGGGAGGACCACCGTGATTTGGAGAACTAGAGATGCACCTTCATCGGTTTTGGTATCATTCTCTAACTCCCATTTTTATTTGCATACTTTTCATATTATTGTTTATAGCATGTTTTAAAGTTTGTTGATCTTTATGCTTATGTCATGTTGATTAGATTAGTGTTATACATGTTTAGTTACTTGAGCACCCATGTTTTATATGGATCTATATTTAGTGTTCTCACCTTATTTAAACTAACATGTATGCCCTAGATCTAATGCACATGCATATGCATTGTGACCATTTGGATGTTTATGATGTTTATGATTTTTGTTGAATCATGTTTTATTGTTTCATGATTAGTATGATATTTGCCATGTTTATTAGACTTATGCTTTACATGATTAGTTGTGAGACACCCTTGTTTAATATGGACCCATATTTTGTGTTCTCTTTATGTTTTAGCTATCATGTTAATCATAGATCTAATGCACATGTCTTTGTCATGCTAATCATATGGTTGACTATGACTTTTTGTTTTAATAATTCATGTTTTGATTATTATGTTTATCATGTTGGGTTATGATTCCCGTTTCATGCTTCATGTTTTGACTACTTGCTTGAATGATAAGTTTTCATTAAGACTAGGATTTATACTTGTTCAACTAGTGAGCTACAAATAGACCTTTATATATGTTTGTGCTTGAACGCTCATTTGTATTCACTTGATGTACTAGTATAGTCTAGTTTTGATGATTCATACATTTTAAACTTGTATTCTCATTTTTGAATTTGTTTTATGATTGTGAGTTTTCACTTCATGTATATGTGTATTATTGCCAAACTTTAAGATATACATGTATACCCCTTGAGTCATTTGCCTTTCATGCAAATCTATTTATGGACTCAATTGTGTTTAGGGATATGTATGTATACTTATTGTGTTGACAATTCATACATATACCATGAAATGAAATTTGTTTTGATGAAGATTTAGTTTTTCTTGATTTTGTGTTTAATTGTTTAACTTCATGTATATGTCTATCTTGTCCAAACTATTAGATATACATGTTTATCCTTGAGCCACGTGCCTTCATGCATATATATTTGTGGACTCTTTGTGTTTGGATATGTATGTATACTTTAATTTGTACATGACATACATATGCCATTGAAGATTAAATAAGTTTAGATGATTTTCATGTTTCATGTTTTAAGGAATAATTGAGCTTAATTGAATATTTTCATGATTATGATATTCACACTTTATTTGTACACTCACATTTATTGCTTGCTCATGTTTTGTATTCATGAGTCATATTTATGCCTAATTGAATTAGAGTGTTGATTATCATGTGGATTTCATGTTCTATGAAAATTATTTTTAGTTTATTCCTTACTTGAAGGATTTCACACTAGTTAACAAGTTTTTCATTTTGACTAGTTCGTATTCTTCAATTTGGTAGTGATTTTCAAATAAAACTACATTTTCAAATCTATTTTTGAAAACCCCTACCATCCACGGGAGGTTGGATGGGAGTCCATGCCTTGTATGTTTATATTGAAAATCTTTTTAAACTTGTGCATGAGATGGGTGGTTTAGTTATATGAGTTATACCATGCTTTTATTGTTATGTCAATTGGTATCATTGAACTCTTTCAATTGGTATCAATTTTGATCCTTTGTGTATACTCATATGTTTATTGTGTATGTATATTTTCAATTGGTATCATCTATTGGTGATTGGTACTCATTCTATTTCATACACATATACTTGTTTTATTTGTGCTACTATATTTCTATATCTTAAGCGCAAATTTTGTTTATGCTAGAGCTTGAGCTTCACTTTGTTTCAATTGATTATTTTTAAATTGGTATCAAGCCTATGCATTATTTTAGTTGGTATTTCATAAAGGGGGAGAAAATTTGATTTTGTCTTTCAATTGGTATTTGATTCCCACTCCCTTACTTTATTATTGAGAATTTCAAATTGGTATCATATGTTCAAAATGAAAATTATTTACAATTGGTATCAAAACTTTTGGTTAGACATTCAAAATTTATTGGTATCAAGATTTTCATGTGTTTTGTTTAAAATTGGTATCAATAATTTTTGTTTGTTTCCTTTATGATAGAAAATAGTCATTTCAATTGTTTATATGACTTTAAAAAGAAAAATACTATCTTTTGATATCAAGATGTCTTGTGTTTTAAATTGGTATCTAAAATTTTTTTAAAGAAAAATACAAAAGTTTTGATTTATATTGACAATATGCAAGGAGAGCTTAACATCTCTTCTACAGATAGATTCATGATGAGTGTATCTTGTATTGAAGAGCTTAACATCTCTTTTTTATGTGGTACACGTGTGTAGGGGGAGCTTCACATCTCCTCTTATGCATTACATAATGTGTGTTATGTGAATTAGGGCTTAACATCCCTCCTTCATGCAATGCATATGTATAGGGAAGCTAACTTAGCGTCTTCCTCTTCATGAATGTATATAGCATATAACATGTATTGATCTTTGTTTATTTTCAATTGGTATCAAGATGCTTCATTGACATATTTTTAATTGATATCCTAATTGATTGTCACCCCTTATTGACTTTGTTTTTATTTTAGACAAAAAAGGGGAAAATATTATTTTTTTATTGATTCCTTGTATTAAAAAGAGAGAAGATTTTGTTTTGTTTTGGTTTCTACCCCTTTATGATGATTGACAAAAAGGGGGAGAATGATCTTGAGTTTATATATGCATGTTTATTTTTTGCATATATTAAGTTTAATTTTAATTTAGTTTAATTTTAATTGATATCTAGAGCATGTTTTGTAATTGGTATCTAGAGCATGTTTTATTTTAAACATTTCATTGGTATCTAGAACCTTTTATTGTTTATGCATAGATATGCATGTTTCATATGCATAGATATGCATGTTTCATGTTTCATGTTTGATATTCATTACATATTACTTATTGTTTATTTGTTTATGCATGAGTTAAGGGGGAGCTTCTTTGAAGCTTAACTTTAATCCATGCATATATAACTCCATGAGTTTTGTCATTATCAAAAAGGGGGAGATTGTTGGCCCAAAGGCCTTCCACCCTAGTTTTGATGATGATTAACTCATGTAGTTATGTGTACTAATAATCTTGTGATTTTAGTTTCAGATCATTAATCAAGTTATTAGTTGGTGATTTGCTTCAACAAGATGATTTGGAAGCTTTCACATGTTGATTCAAGAGCCCGAGCGTCAAAGATCACATATAGCACTTGCTCGGTGGATCAAGGAGTTTTGGATCGAGTCGGCTTGGAGTTTGCGCTCTACAAGAAGACATCGGTACCATAGTTTAGTTTTGTGTTTAGATCCAAATTGTAAAGATTAGAATAGTATGATATGCTCAAATTCACAACACACACGTTTCATGTTTTGAATATTGGTTTTCGGTTTTTCGATTTTAGGTTTAATCGATCTTGGTTTTCATGAATAGATAGATCAAAACAAGTTTACATAGTTTAATGTATATATGATTTGTTCTATATACATGCATGCTTCAACTACTTAGACAAACTTACTTTGATATACCTATTCATATGTTTTAGGTTTTGTATTTTGACAAAACATATTTTGGTATTATTGACAAAAACATGGATATATATTTGTTTCATATATATTAGATTTCTATCCATATGCATCATGCTTCAAAGTGTTTAAATATCATGTTTTTGTATTTGGAAGAGTTTTGGACTAAACGTATTTTCTATTAAAAATTCAAGTTTTAGAAAATACAGTTTTTGGTTTTTGGTAAAAATGATAAGACACAAAAATTGTTCATATTGATTGATATTTGAGCTAAACTTTTTACCACATGTTTATATATCAATGCAAAATGATAAAACTATTTTTGGTGATTTTTAGAAAAGATAAAAGAATTTTTAAACATGTTTCTAAGTCAGTTTTCTGTTCCAGGCTTCAACCAGTCGACTAGTCTTCTGACCAAGTCGACTTGGCTGAAGTCGGTCGACCGGGTCGGTCGACCGACGTGCACAGATTTGTGCACGTTTGGCAGACACTGGACGGTCGACCGTCCGGGTCGACCGGGTCAGAGAGCAGAGCTCTCTGTTTGTTTGGGTCGACCGGGGCGGTCGACCGGTAGCTAGCAACGGGCAAAATTTGACCGTTGGACGGTCGACCGGCCGGTCGACCGGCAGTATTTCTGGCATTTTCTGCTGCCAACGGCTACATTTTTCTGGGGGCTATAAATACCCCATTGGAAAGAGTTTTTTTCCAAGAATTTTTGTGCGAATTTTTCCTTACTCTCTGGTGTTTTCACAGCAATAAAAAGAAGTTTTTGGATTCAAATTGAACAATCTATTTGGTGTTTTTGCTAGGGTTTGGAAAATCAAAGAAAAGAATTTTTGGGAAAAGAGTTTTGATTCATCTTCTATATCTTGGTTTCAGTTTTTTCCAAGGATTTTCTTTGTGATTTTGATTTCCATTCCATTGGTTTTCTCCACACTTGAGCAACATCTACTTTCTTATTCTATAGGATCTTTGTGTGGGAGAAAGAAATTGTTTGTGGTTGTTGTTTAGACCACCAAGTTAAAAACCCAATCTTTGCTTGGCTTTGTGCCTTGGGTTGTATCCCTCAAGTTGTGAGGTGATCCTTGTGTTTGCTTTGTGCTAATCCCTCAAGTTGTGAGGTGATTGTTTTGTTGGATTGGAGCTTGCCTCAAGGAGGAGGTTGTGGTTGTAAAGAGAGGAGTTGGGTACTCCTTGTGAGAGTTCTTTGTGGACTAGCTAGTGGATTAGAAATCCTTCGTGTGTCGAAGGCGGGGATGTAGAGCTGGGTGCTCGAACCTCGTAACATATCTTGTTGTTTGCGCTTGATCCATTGACTCTCTCTATCTCTCTCTTTACTTTGTGTCTTGCATCTATTCATATTGTGCATTCATTATTGCTTGGATTGGTTGTGTGTGCATCACTTGTTGATTGCACTTGAGTGTATTGCATTAAGTTTTTAAATTCCGCATTGATTCATTAGATTAGCATAATCACCTATTCACCCCCCCCTCTAGGTGATCTTTCATTACTAATACTGGATTTCTAAACACATTGACGCAACGCTCAATCTTTGGTCTGTATCACAAACTTTCAATTATTAAGGTAATTATCTAACTCTTACCGGTTAGATATAATCAGTGTCACTATAAAGACGTGACTTCCAAACCTAATAGAGGATTCTGATGTTCTGCTAAATCAATTATAGGAATACCCGAAAGTCTCCGGTGTATAGAGTAGGCATACCAAAATACTAGTTCAATGCTATCGGTATTTATTTTTTTGATATCGAATTATCCATCATAATTGATATACTTAATGTTAAGTTGTCAGATTTACTCAATGCTGACTCTAACTGATTTTTATCAGTTTAATTACTCACTTGATACTCATCATCATCGGTCACCCATTATCTAATAATCATCAGACTTGATCTTATTCAGTAATTTTTCATTAATAATCATTAATCGCTAAAAGTACAATATCTATTTATGAGTTTTGGTTCAAACGTTTTATTTTTTCTCCTCTCATCAGGTTCGATGAATCTTAGTTATTTATCCATCAAATTGCTTTTAGTTGCTACCGATTAATAACTTAATCGATATATATAAATATGGAGGCCATCAGCTGACCCTTTCTGCCTCAAGTGTGCTAGTTGATATACAAAATCACGTTATGAGCATATATATATCATGAAACACAAAAAATAAAACAGTATTCACAAGAACAATACTCAACATACTACATAATATTTGAGTATCCCATATACTTAGCTTAACAATAAGCTTTTGATATTCAATTTATTTATCAAGCATGTCCAGTAGTTCTAGGAATTCAGTTGCTCTAATTCAGTTTATTATCAATTACTTTGATCAGTTCCATCATTATCGATTCACGTTCACAGTTGTTAATTCACCGAAAAGTCCCGATCCCATCCGACTTATCAATATTAACAAAACTTCAATAGTTTAATCAGTACTTCTACTGCATCAATTACATATATCCCATTTAATAGAGTTTTCTATATCACGGTTACATCGAGTTACTCGAAGATAATTTCCAATTTTATTTGCTTAGTTCAATTCTAATTTCAACTTCGGATTCTGTTTATACCAGTATCAACATAACTAATTCTATAATTATCCAATTATGGTTGATATGTCTCAAGTAATCTTTATCTTAATTGATTTTTAATTATCTTTTATTAATAAATAAACATTCATGATCTGTAATCGATTTTCCGTTGTCACGTTTAATCTACTCACCGGGTATACCGATATTAACCAACTACAATCCGATTATTATTATCCATAACTATTACTTTCATAACAGATTGGACATCACTTGCATATAATATCAATCTTTACTTAACTATCATCATTTTTATTTTAATAGTCAATACACATGCAATCAGAGTGTTTAATAAAATTGGAGGGAGACTTTACCCACTTAATGATTTTTAGCTTGAGTAACATCAATATTCATCACAGATAGGTAGATGGTATTTGTCTATATTCATCCATATTAATACACTTACGGGCGGTTAATGGTCATGTCTATACGAGTTATAAATGGCAAGACACAACTTGATATCATACCCGTATTATATTCACGCATATATATAACACGCCCGCAATCATTATTCGGAATATCATATTGGATTTCGGTTCCACAACAATCATTCACTTTTATAATATTTATCATAATCATCATAATAAGAACATCTTAGCTTCATTGGATCAATATTATCAATAATTTCTAAATAATAATTATTTCTAAATTGAAAAAACAAGACTTGAGTTAGGACTTCCACTCACCAGTATTTGATAAATTCTTAATTGCCCAATACCATATACGGATATAGAGGATGTGTAGCTCATATTTTTACAATCTCAACAGCTCAAGAATCGTCCGAATCTGACTTCAGATGGCCAAGATATCGTTCAGAAACCAAAATCAATATAAAAGGTTAGATACGTAGTAACTGAAAATTTTCAGGGGGCTATTTGTAATTTTTCAGGGCCCCAAAATAATTTATTTATCTCACAGGGGCTAAAATAAAATTTTACCTTATTCAAGGACAGGTCGGTGCATAATGGGTCGGGTTTGGGTTAAACTCGAAACCCAAACATGTTATGGGTTTAACCTATTCACACCAGCAGCAGCAGTCGCCGCCTCTGCTGCTTCCCGCGGCCGTCGCGGCCACCGCTGGCGCTGCGCTCCGGTGCTGCTCCAGTCAACCCGAGAGAAAGAGAGAGAGGGAAAGAAGATGAGGGAGGGGGCTGCGTTCGCCCCCTCCCTGGCCGCCGCTGCGGCCGCCTGTGCTGGCGCCGCCTGTGGGGCCCGCTGTCCCACCAGATCGATTGGATGGAGAGAGAGAGAGGGGGAGAGAGAGAGTGAGAGAGAGAGAGAGAGAAAGATGAGAGTTTATCTCTCTTCCCCCCACCTACTCCCCATTCTTCCTATACTTCTCCCATACCCCAATCAATCAATTCTTATTTTATTTTATATTTTTCTTTTCTTTTTTTTCTTTCTTTCTTCATTTTCCCAACTTATTTAATACAATCAAAAAAATAGGTATGGATACCAATACCCAGTATTTATACGAGTATTTCATGCAGTATAAACATCTGTGCATTTTCATATATTTTTTGTTTTCTTTTATTCATAATAAATTATAATTAATATCAAAAGAATATCTGGTAATATACCGATTACCGATCTCCTTATCAGTATAATCTGAAAGAGTAGAAATATACCGAATAAACCAGATCTTATGATATTCAAGTGTTACACACTTATATTGGCGTACAAACATACATAAATATCAATGTTTTCTCATATTAATTAATCCGGTATGATTTATAAAAATTTAAATCCATTCTGAATTTTCATTAAATAATTACTGAGAATTATTTAACACAGGAACAAATAGTTTAATAATCATAAGAATTCACAGAAAAATATTTTTAATCTAATGAAAATATTTTAGCTCAGAGTTTACCAATCCAGGTGTTACGAGAGAGTTGCGATGGAAACCGTGTTGTAAGTCTCTTTTAAATTCACTAAAAATGGTTAAAAGTCTTCTTTGTTCTTTAGAAAGAAAAGAAAGATAAATTATGTCAATTTATTGAAAGTGATAGATAGGAGAAGATGGTCATTTAGGAAAATGGAAAACTAAGTTAAAGAAAAAATAAAAGGGTAAAGAAAAAAGAGTTGTGATAGGAAGTGTGTTCTATACTAAGTCAAAAGAAAGAAGGAAAGAAAACTTACTTACTTCTTTTAGCTGATAACTTACCTTAGATTTTTGGTACGTTTAACTGGATTTAGAGGCGATCATCCCATAACCAATAAGATTGAACTCAATCCTCCATCTACATTACATCATCAAGAACTTCAACGAGTAAGCATCAAATGATCAAGATTTTAAGGAGGAATCCATTGTCATGAGCGATCGGTGGCACTCACAAAGGCAAGGTAATACCAATGCTATAAGACTCACTTGGATAATTCTCATAACCAAAAAGAAGACAAGTAAAAGAAAAGAAAAAAGAACATAAACATGTTACCTTTCAATTACATTGAAAAACGATGAAAGAAAGGAGGAAGGTTTCATCGGTGTCACTCTCAATATAAATCTCTCCCTTACTTACATGAATCTCAGTCTAAACTACGTTTACAAAGAATAAAAATTACATGAAAAAAATGATAACCTACACTAAAGTAGAGTGAAAACTAACCTAAGATATCTCTGCCTAATCGTCCCCTTTTTGCCTTCACAGAATGCAGTATTTATAGCAAAAATGGAGAGAGGAAGAGTGTCTGAAGATAGAGGAGCAAACATTCCCCCATATCTGAACAAATTGCCGCAAATCCGCGGCTTTAGCAGCGGATCCGCGGCCAGGATGTGGCCAAGTGGCCACATCCTGGGAGCAAATCTCTTCAGATGCTTGTTTCGTCCGTTTATCCAACTTCTCGATTTGAGGTCTAGATTTGATGATATCATTGTTGATGTTCAGCTAACTGAAATGGATTCAGAAAAATCTAAATTTAACCGGTTTTCATTTGGTATTATCTCTTTGATTTGTTTTGATCTTCAGCTGAACATTTGCCCTAACCTTTGATTTTGATTTAATCTAAATTTTAGTGGGCTTTTAGGCTCATTTTCTCTTCCGTCTCTGTAACACCCCGATCCCGCGGTACGGAGATGTTACTGAGATGTATATACACAGGGCGGAAATAACATCACATATAAATATACTAAGCATCAGTACTGACAAGAATCAGAATATGGAAGCACAGTGGTAATATACTTTCTAACAGAAAAATACAAGTACATAGTTCATCATAGGGTGTAATCCAACATAATATGAATATTACATCAAATAGACGTAGGGTATGATTACAAAGCATGAAAAAGACTGGAAGATACTCACGAGTAGCGAGATGAGAATTCCGTGAGCCGATCAAGGGGGATGAAAAATAAGGGGCTCCGGACAGACAACTGCTAATCCACGCTCCTGCTGCACATTCTGATCAACTACAGAAGGCCACCAAGGTGTAAGCTCCTAAATCTAGACATGAAGGTCTAGGGTTGTTAGAAAATAACCTAGCAAATATGTAAGATAAAACCAGTTGGCGTGCTCAGGCAGTCACACATGTACATGATCAAGTGATGTGGTTAAGACATACGGTACAAGTAATGACCAGTAACATAAATAGAAATAAAGGAATCGATAGTAAATCTGAAATCAAGTAAGTACATGTGTATCGATAAATCTAAAGCGGAAAGTATGCATAGAAAATGATGTCGAGAGCATAGGTACACATAAACATGCGAAGAGATATCAAGCATACGATAAATATAAGTATGGATAAAACTAGTTGCACAAGCCAAATTATGGATTCATGAAATTGATACGTCAAGAGGATAATCCAAACAAGAAAATCCTCATCTATATACCATATATCTCATATCACCATAGTTTGAGTTCATACAACCTGAGTTGCCCTCAATGTAATAGAAAAGAATGTCAGGAGTAATTACAGTGTTATAAAAAATCATATATACAAGTGACGAATAGGATAACTTAATCATGCAAAAATAACAATCAGTTTCGCCTATTATTATAATCATTTATTTCCAGTGTCACATACCACTGGTAGCTCATACCGGGTTCGTACTCCAGTAGAACTCAATCTGAACTCTGATATACGGATACCATTATTCGAATGACGAAGTGATTCAGTAACACCCGCTCCTGTGATTATTATTGTTTGAAAATTAAGTTATTGCTAGTGCAGAGTAGTGTCAGGTCTCAGTTATAATAGCAATAATAATAATTAGTATCATTTGTTATTCTTATCCCTTTTTCCACTGGTGTCCCACAATACCGACAGTTCACACTGGAGCCCGCACTTACAATAGAACTCATCCGAGCTCTGATATGTAGGTACCATTATTCGAACAATGGAGAGACTGATTAAGATACGCTCCTGACGTTATTATTGTACAGGGGGGTGTGTGTGTTAATATGCACTGAGAATGCTTATCACGCTAACACCAGGCGGCACAGGTAAGATGAAGGATTATTTTTCTTTCGAGAATAGATTCAAGAGATAGCCCCACAGATTCAAGAGGTGGCTCGCACCGCATGTATGGAGTGGCACTTTGCTCTTGTGGGGTGGGGAATGGATTCTAGAGGTGGCCCCTACCACATGTGTACCACATGTGTGGCGTGGCACTTTGGTAAATGTGGCACTTAGTTTCATTCAGGAGCTGCTAGACACTAGCATGATCATGGGATACATCCTCGTCATCCCGACATCAGGCAGCATGGTCCACCGGACGCCAGTATGACCGTACTATTAACAAGAGTAACAGTACTGGGGACATGGGTATAGGAGATACAGGAGTTTAGGAGTACAGAAAATACAGGAGTACCAGATGTCGGGTAGCAATATAATAATCATCTCAAGTCCCCGTAAAAGTGATAATCATAAATAGGCAATGTAATACAGGTGTTAGGTATAATAATATCCAGTCAGATATCATAACATCAGGTTAAGTGTATCAGAACTAAGTGATAGCAAATGTCAAGTATCAAGTGATAGCATGTCAATTATTAGGTATCAGATATCAGGTGTCAGGTATCAGCTGTCAGGTGATAACATGTCAAGATGCAATCAGATAATTAACTTATCAGTGTCATGATTGTAAAACACCTAGAGGGGGGTGAATAGGTGTTAATGCTAATCTAGAAACTAAATGCGCTAAATGCGGAAGCTTAAATAAATAATTGCAACACACTTAATACAGCACACAAGTGTAGCCGAATTCCCCGTGAAGGGCTCTGGACTAACTCCTCTTGATTCCCCTAAATATGGGTTGAGGTGCTATATGAAGCTCTTGTGGTTAAGTACAAGTGAGGCACACACAAACAAGCCAAGCATATAAGGATGATAAGCAATATGAAATAATGCAAGGCAACACAAGAAATATGAATGAAATGAATGAAGAACGATGCTTTGCACAATTAAAAGAGAGAGAGGGTTAGAGAGACAATGTATCAAACGCTAACAATAAGATATGTTTCGAGGTTCGAGCCCCTAGCTCTACATCCCCGCCTTCACCACCGTGAAGGTTTTCCAATCCACTATCTCCCATCGAGGGAACCTCCACCGAGGAGGATTTGTTACAACAATAGGAGTACCGAACTCCTCTCTCAAATACCGCCTCACAACGAGGGGTAGGCCCGTAGCCAAACCACAATCACCTCTACCGAAGAGGGATATAAACAAACTCCACCTCTCACTAGAGGGAGCAAACCAACCAACTCAACCTCTACCAAAGAGGGAGCAAACCAATCACCCAATCAACCTCTACCAAAGAGGGATACAACAAAATCAAGGGTGATTTACAACTTGGAGGCTCAATCAACCTCAAACACTTCTCTTTTTCTACAAACAAAGATCCTAATAGATTAGGATAGAAGATATAGCTCAAGTGGATATCAAGGTGTTTTTTGGAAAGCAAATAACAAAGAAAAACTACTTGGGAAATCTCTTGTGGATGACAGAATTGAAAATCCAAAACAATATCACAAAAACTTAGTTTTCTTTGATTTTCCAAAACCCTTGAAAAACAATAAAGATGAAATCTTTGAGGCTCTAAAACACTTTTAAAACTTATTTTTAAAACCAGAGAATAGGGAATTTTTGCTCTTGAAAAACCTTAGCTAAAACCCCCAAGAAATGGGGTATATATACGCCAAAACAGAAACTAGCCGTTAGGCTGATCTGGCAGCCTTAAAGGCCTAGCGGTCGGCCGGCCGGCCGACCGCCAACGGTCAGAAAAGTGACCGTTGGGGCAACCCGGTCGACCGCACGGCCGACCGCCCAGATACAGAGAGCAGACTCTCTGATCCGGTCGGCCGCTCGGCCGAGCCCAGATACAAAGAGCAGACTCTCTGATCCGGTCGGCCGCTCGGCCGACCGCCCAGATACAGAGAGCAAGGCTCTCTGATCCGGTCGGCCGCCCGGCCGATCAGCCCTGTGTCTGCCAAACGTGCACAAGCCTGTGCACGTCGGTCGACCGCAAGGGTCGACTGGCCTTTGGTACGGTCGACCCGTGCGGTCGACCGACCTGGCCTGTCAGCTACAGTCCTGGGTCAGAAACACTTGTTAAAATATTTCTAAAAGCTTTTATCTCTTCTAAAAATCCTCAAAAATAGTTTTAACATTTTGCATTGATATATAAACATGTGATAAAAAGTTTAGCTCAAATATCAAGCATATGAAACTATTTTTGTGTTTAAATATTTTTACCAAAAACCAAAACTTGTATTTTATCAAACTTGGATTTTTCAACACATGAATAGGAAAGTCAAAATAAGTTTGTTTAAAAGTTAAGCATGCATGTATAGAAAGAATACATCTACTATACATAAACCAATTAAACTTGTTTTGATCAACTATTCATGAAAACAAATATTGGTTAAACCAAAACCGAAAAACCAATATCCAAACATAAAACGTGTGTGTTGTGCACTTGAGCATATCAACTATACTAAGCTTTACACATGGATCTAAAACACACAAACTAAACTAGGATACCTAAGTCTTCTTGACGATCTTCCATCTTCAAGTCGACTCGGTCCAAACCGTGATCCAACGAGCATGGCTATGTATCATCTTGACGCTCGGGCTCGGGAATCACCATGTGAAAGCTTCCAAACTCCTCTTTTTGAAGCAATCACCAACTAATATCTTACTTAATGATCTGAAACTAAAATCACAAGATAATTAGCAAACATAACTACATGAGTTAATCATCATCAAAACTAGAGAGGAAGGCCTCCGGGCCAACAATCTCCCCCTTTTTGATGATGACAAAACTCATGGTGTTATATATGCATGGATTAAAGTTAAGCTTCAAAGAAGCTCCCCCTTAACTCATGCATAAAACAAATAAACAATAAATATGCAATGAATGACAATGCATAATCATGCATAAACAATAAAAAGGCTCTAGATACCAATGAAATGTTCAAAAACAAAATATGCTCTAGATACCAATTAAAATTAAACTAAATTAAACTTAATATATGCAAAACATAAACATGCATATATAAAACTCAATCAAACTCAAAATCTTTCTCCCCCTTTTTGTCAATCATCAACAAAGGGGTAAACAATCAAAACAAAACAAAATCTTCTCACCCTTTTTAATACAATGAATCAATCATCAATAAAGGGTAAAAGCAAAACTAAATCAATAAATTTTTCTCCCCTTTTTTTGTTCGAAACAATGAATCAACAAAAGGGTTAATAAAGACAATGTTCTCCCCCTTTTGTCTAAAACAAAACAAAATCCAAATAGGGGTGACAATCAATTAAGGTACCAAAAGTAGCATCTTGATACCAATTGAAAGTAAACATAGATCAACAAATAAATGGTATATGCTATATACATTCATGAAGAGGAAGATGTGAAGATTCCCTACATAGATACATTACATGAAGGAGGGATGACAAGCCCTAATTCACATAACGTACACTATGTAATGCATAAGAGGAGATGTGAAGCTCCCCCTACACACGTGTACCACATAAAGAAGAGATTGTCAAGCTCTTCAATACAAGATACACTCATCATGAATCTATATGTGGAAGAGATGTTAAGCTCTCCTTGCATATAGGCAATACAAATCAAAACTTTTGTAATATTTTCTTTAAAAAAAATTTGCATTTTCTCAATAAAACAAATTTGATACCAATTAAAAGTATTATGCTTTTTAAACATATGATACCAAATTGAAATTATTATTTTCTATTCATAAAGCAAGGGAGTGAAAATACAAATACCAATTGTAAATATGAAAATCGAATTTTCTCTTTATGAAATACCAACAAAAATAATGCGTAGGCTTGAAATAAGATACCAATTGAAAATTTAATCAATTGAAACAAAGATGGAGCTCAAGCTTTAGCATAAACAAAAACATATATATGTATGAAAAATAGATACCAATTGAAATTGATATTCTTGGAATTGAAAAACATACATACATACAAACATATATGAGTATACAAGAAGGGTCAAAATTGATACCAATTGAAAGAGTCCACTGATACCAATTGAAACAACAATAAAGATCAAGTGTATACATCATATAACTACCACCCAACCATGTTCAAGTTTAAAATGATTTTCAATATAAAGCATACATGAGCATGATCTCCCATCCAACCGCCCATGGATGGTAGGGGTTTTCAAAAATAGATTTGAAAATAAGCTTTGTTTGAAAAACTCTACCAAAATGAAGAATACGAACTAGTTATATGAAAAATTATGAACTAGTACGAAATCCTTCAAGTAAGGAATAAAACAAAATATTTTTCATGAAACACGAAATCCACATGATAATTAACACTCTAAGCCAATTAAGCATAAATATGACTCATGAAAACAAACACATGAGTAAACAATAAATGTGAGTGTACAAATACAATATGAAGATCATAATCATGAAAGATGGTCGATAAGCTCAATATTTCTTGAAACAAGAAAATCATCAAAAACTTATTTAATCTTCAAGGTATATGTATGTCCTATACAAACTAAAGTATACATACAAATCCAAACACAATGAGTCCACAAAGATATATGCATGAAGGCACGTGGCTCAAAAGAATGTATATGTATAAACAATAATTTGGATAAAATGGACATATAGATGAAGTTAAACATATAAACATAAAACAATTCCAAAAATGGGAATACAAGTTTAAAATGCATGGATCATCAAAACTAGACTATACTAGCACATCTAATGGGAACAAATAAGCATTCAAGCACAAACATATATAGATTTATTTGTTGCCCACTATATGCACAAATATATATATCCAGTCTTAATGAAAACTAACATTTAAACATATATTCAAATCATGAAGCATCAAACAAAATAAAAATCAACATGATAAAATAAACATAATTATTATGTAAATCCACATATTATTAGAGTTATGATAAACATGATAGTTAAGCAAACGGTGAGAACACAAAATAATGATCCATATTAAACATGGGTGTCTCAAAGGGCTATACATGTATGTCAAGGATCTAATAATCATGGCATTAACATAATAATCTATAAACAATAAAACATGTTATAAATAATGAATATGAGAGTATGTAAACATAAATAAGGAGTTAGGAATCGTTACCAAAACCTAGAAGGCAACTCTCCTTGTCTCCAAAACAAGGTGGTCCTCCCACCAAACATCCCTTGAAAGTGATTCATCCAAATGATTTCCATGAAGCTCGGAACGCATCCACTCCAAGGTACGGCTTCTCTCACATCATGCGAGAGCCCACACCTACATCATAAACAATAGGGGTGGTCTTTGGTACCCATATCTTATTGGATCCATGGGGGTTAGTACCTTCTCTAACCCAAACAAATTTATTTGCTAAATTAGAAACATGTATACGATCATAGCAAAATTTAGCAAGGTGGCCCTTACGTCCACAATGTGTACAAATGTACACATGAGCATACATGTGGTGATGGTGTCCGTGAGGAGCATGTGTATGCCGTGGAGGGTGTGCATGAATAATAGATGGAACTTGTTTCTTTCGAAACAAAATTTCCAAACGTGTATGGTTCATGGCACATTGGCTCATAGTGGAGCCCAAACAATCCATTTTCTTCTTAATTAGATTTATAACATTTTCAATCAAAGAAGAAGTGGAACATGCAAGGGGTGAAGTGTGTGATACTACCCTAGCATGGCAAACATGAGAATCAATCTTATTTTGCAAAACATCATTTTTCTTCAAACAAACATTCAAATCATTTGAAATAGAAATTATTTTATTTTTCAAAGCAACATTTTCTTTTAAAACAAAATCAACTCTTGAAGACAAATTTTCATTTTTCTTCAAAAGTGTTTCACAATCATTTTTAGATTTTAAAACTTTATTTTCTTTTAAAGCAAGTTCAAGTTGAGACCTTAATGAATCCCTTTCATTATAGATCTCCACTTTCTCTTGCAAAGCACAATCAAGTTTAGAAGACAATTTTTCATTTTCTTTATTTAAAGCAAAAGTCTTCTTTTTCAAAACTTTATATTTTTCAATCAATTTTTCACATACAATAGATAGTTCTTCATTCAAAGCATGGGCATCAATATAATCATTTGAAGAACTAGCATTATCATCATCATCTAAGTGGGTTTCCGAGTGTACCTCAAGGGAGTCATTCCCTTGGATCATATGGCATTGTTGTGGCTCGGATTCATCTCCACTAGATTCTTCCTCCAGTTGGATTGGCACTTGAAGCTTGGAAGTGGTGGTTGTGGTTGTCAATATATTCCACACTGCAAATGCGGAATCAAAGTTAGAAGCAAGTAAAAGATATTCTTTAGGAAGTGTGCTTCTAATGGCCTCAAGGGCTTGTGCATTGGCCCTTATATGCTTGCTATCACTAGGGTAGGATTCCTTGGTAATGGCAAGATGAACCTTATATCCTAGGGTTTGTAGGTAGATGGACATCTTAGTCTTCCAAACAATGATGTTGGAAGGGTCAAACATAGGTGGGGTCATGAAGTCCATGGGTCCAAACTATATGTGTGCAAGCAAACAAATGTGCAAATGCAAATGATAGATTAGCAAACAAAGGATCACACTCTTAGGATGTTAAGCCTAAAGTATCAGGAGCGTAGGCTCTGATACCAATTGTAAAACACCTAGGAGGTGAATAGGTGTTAATGTTAATCTAGAAACTAAATGCGCTAAATGCGGAAGCTTAAACAAATAATTGCAACACACTTAATACAACACACAAGTGTAGCCGAATTCCCCGTGAAGGGCTCTGGACTAACTCCTCTTGATTCCCCTAAATATGGGTTGAGGTGCTATATGAAGCTCTTGTGGTTAAGTACAAGTAAGGCACACACAAACAAGCCAAGCATATAAGGATGATAAGCAATATGAAATAATGCAAGGAAACACAAGCAATATGAATGAAATGAATGAAGAATGATGCTTTGCACAATTAAAAGAGAGAGAGGGTTAGAGAGACAATGGATCAAACGCTAACAACAAGATATGTTTCGAGGTTCGAACCCCTAGCTCTACATCCCCGCCTTCACCACCGTGAAGGATTTCCAATCCACTATCTCCCACCGAGGGAACCTCCACCGAGGAGGATTTGTTACAACAATAGGAGTACCGAACTCCTCTCTCAAACACCGCCTCACAACCGAGGGGTAGGCCCGTAGCCAAACAACCACAATCACCTCTACCGAAGAGGGATACAAAAAAACTCCACCTCTCACTAGAGGGAGCAAACCAACCAACTCAACCTCTACCAAAGAGGGAGCAAACCAATCACCTGATCAACCTCTACCAAAGAGGGATACAACAAAATCAAGGGTGGTTATACAACTTAGAGGCTCAATCAACCTCAAACACTTCTCTTTTTCTACAAACAAAGATCCTAATAGATTAGGATAGAAGATATAGCTCAAGTGGATATCAAGGTATTTTTTGGAAAGCAAATAACAAAGAAAAACTACTTGGGAAATCTCTTGTAGATGATAGAATTGAAAATCCAAAACAATATCCCAAAAATCTAGTTTTCTTTGATTTTCCAAAACCCTTAAAAAACAATAAAGATGAAATCTTTGAGGCTCTAAAACACTTTAAAAACTTATTTTTAAAACCAGAGAATAGGGAATTTTTGCTCTTGAAAAACCTTAGCTAAAACCCCCAAGAAATAGGGTATATATAGGGTAAAACAGAAACTAGCCGTTAGGCTGATCTGGCAGCCTGACAGGCCTAGCGGTCGGCCGGCCGGCCGACCGCCAACGGTCAGAAAAGTGACCGTTGGGGCAACCCGGTCGACCGCACGGCCGACCGCCCAGATACAGAGAGCAGACTCTCTGATCCGGTCGGCCGCTCGGCCGACCGCCCAGATACAGAGAGCAAGGCTCTCTGATCCGGTCGGCCGCCCGGCCGATCGGCCCTGTGTCTGCCAAACGTGCACAAGCCTGTGCACGTCGGTCGACCGCAAGGGTCGACCGGCCTTTGGTGCGGTCGACCCGTGCGGTCGACCGACCTGACCTGTCAGCCACTGTCCTGGGTCAGAAACACTTATTAAAAATATTTCTAAAAATCTCCAAAAATAGTTTTAACATTTTGCATTGATATATAAACATGTGATAAAAAGTTTAGCTCAAATATCAAGCATATGAAACTATTTTTGTGTTTAAACATTTTTACCAAAAACCAAAACTTGTATTTTATCAAACTTGAATTTTTCAACACATGAATAGGAAAGTCAAAATAAGTTTGTTTAAAAGTTAAGCATGCATGTATAGAAAGAATACATCTACTATACATAAACCAATTAAACTTGTTTTGATCAACTATTCATGAGAACAAATATTGGTTAAACCAAAACCGAAAAATCAATATCCAAACATAAAACGTGTGTGTTGTGCACTTGAGCATATCAACTATACTAAGCTTTACACATGGATCTAAAACACACAAACTAAACTAGGATACCTAAGTCTTCTTGACGATCTTCCATCTTCAAGTCGACTCGGTCCAAACCGTGATCCAACGAGCATGGCTATGTATCATCTTGACGCTCGGGCTCGGGAATCACCATGTGAAAGCTTCCAAACTCCTCTTTTTGAAGCAATCACCAACTAATATCTTGCTTAATGATCTGAAAATAAAATCACAAGATAATTAGCAAACATAACTACATGAGTTAATCATCATCAAAACTAGAGAGGAAGGCCTCCGGGCCAACAACGATATTAGTATATGATATATTAAATGTTAGGGAAAGTACATTCATACATGTAGGTACTGTGACCAAACAACATGTGGGTGACTGGTCGTGTGACATGGCATTTGCAAAATATGTAACGGACACTAGTAACGTACTTGTAAAGCTTGAAACAAATATTAGAATTGTAATCATAAAGCATGTATCAAATATTAGAATATCACTCGCCAATCATGTATTAAGCAATATAACATGTGTCATGCATCAAACACCAAATAGAATTCACCAAGCATGTAACAATTGAAATGCCCCGATCGCGAGGGTACGGGGATGCTACGATGATGTACATATGCAGGGCAGAAATACCCGCATATATGTATGCTAAGCCTTGGTACAGAGAATAAACACAACATACACAATAGTTCCAGTATTAAATAAGTATAAGAATACCTGCAGAAAGGGTCAGTGACCATTATTGAAATGGAAATATAGATAAATAAGAAAAAAAAGACTAAATAATAAAGATACTTATGAATAGTATCGATGACGAGTCTCCTATGTGCATCCAGTGAAATATCTGATACTACGGTATCTCAAATCTCCAACCTGCGCACGCAAACTCAAGGTCGTCAGAAAGTGACCTAGTGAGTAGTAAAACGAAGGAAGCAATAATATATACTATAGTGACATAATCACGATAATAATATATAATACATGTTTAATTATCAGTGATACAATATAATAATAATAACAATCGGGAGAAATATACAAATGTCATATTTTAACATCATCAATATCTAGCTTGTTCTAACAGTGTCATTACAACATTATATCCAATTTTATATTATTATTAGTTTATATGTCCGAGCTATGCTACCAAAAATAATAGGTAAGTCACTTTGGAGAATTATGTTATTATAGTCAATAGAGTTAAACCATTTATATTATTCTCAATACGCGTGATAAGATATAGTATTAAGTGTTCCTAATTACATCAATGTGCATAAGTAACATGTAGCAAGCTTAATTACTTTATATTTCTTTTTTAATCTAATAATAACAGTAGCATAATGGTGGCGTGATGAATATGAACATGTAGATATGAAGTATGCAGAATAACCTTACTACAGTAATAATGTCTTTTGGGTGTGCATGAAACAGAATACATCGAATGCATAGCATACGTGTTGATACGTAGTAAAAAGTACATATTTATCATCACACTTACCATTATATTTCCTTATTTATTCGTTTATTATGCACTACTACTAATGTTTTATTGTTTAATGTATGCAGGCCTTGAGTAATTAAAAAAATAAAGAAATAAAGCCTAAATGAAACCCAAAGCCCAAAAGCCCATATGCAAAAATTGTAGTAATTTAGAAGTTTCTACATTATCTAACCTAATCTAAACTTGGATTTTAAATTATTTATTTAAAATCTAAGGGAGGAAAAGGAAGGATAAAATAGAACTACTAATTGCTAAAAGAGGAGGAAAAGGATATATGAGATGGACTTCTACTCAACCCTAGTTGCTTGCAAGAAAAGGCTAAAGATAAAAGGAGAAAAGTTTAAAGATAAAAATCCTTTTACAAATTCAGATTTATGATAACTTGCCTCCCAAGTTATCTCGAGTTCTCAAGATAGAAGGTTTAAATACAAAATCTAAAAGGAGAATCTCAGATGAACGGACCAGAGGAGGCCACGCAAGAAGACGCTTTGACCGCGGAAACGCGGCTATAGCCGCGTTTCCGCGGCCTTTTGGATGACTTTGGTTACGAAGTTTCGTGGGAGAGTTGTACTGGGACTCTACTTTCTATATCTCCTATAAATACCTCTGCAGAGCAATAGAACCAGGGCATCCAGCGACTGAAGTTAGGGTTTTTCTTTAAATCTTTTTCCATTTCCGAAATTTCTTGTATTTTTGTTTTTATTTGAAGAAGATTATTTTAAAGACGAGAAGCTTTGTAAATTGGTCAGTGACACCCAATAAAGATTACTCTTTTCTTCTTTGCAATTTAATTCCACTTTCCTGCTTAGATTAATTGTTTTATTTCCTTCTTTTATTTTCTTGCAATTCTTTTGATTCCACATAAAAACTTGAAAATAACATAATAAAAGATGAATAACTAAATTAAAATCATAGTTTGCTAATCTCTCGATCAATCCTAGTTTAGTTTAAAAAAGTGAATTGATTGATAGCTACTATTAGAAACCCTAGAATTAAAAATAACTTCTTGAAGATGAATTGATTAGGTTTACATTAATTTAGGTTACACTTTTTAATGGTTCTTCATAATTCATACTTAAAAACTTTGATAGCATAATTTTAAGTTAAACTTCTCTTATGCTATACTTTGAAATTAGGATGAACAACTGTTTAATCATTATTAGTGTACATTAGTTAGGGTTCCAATATTATTCATCTTGCTTGAATAGCAATTAATAATCTAGAGTGGATGTTTATTATTTCAATATGATATTCATTATTTGAGACTATACTATGGGTTGTGATAGATGATTAGTAAACTATATTTCTCAAAATCAATCAAATCTAATCAATCTCTCTTTTTCTTCTGTTCTAAGTGAAATACAGAGAAGATCGTTCCGAAACGCTTGCATCGCATCCTTCCCTGTGGATCGACCCGTCTAACCTTTGCTACGCGGTTAAATTGAAACGAGACTAAGACTTGCTAACTCTTAAACTATTTTTAATACAATTTCTCGTTCCAATCAAAATTTTGGCGCCGTTGCCGGGGAGGGAACGATACGATATTCTCTAAAAAAACTAATTATTTTTTTTGCAGGATCTGATAACGGGAAAAGTAGCTGCAGCTAAGGACATATAACAACTCTGTGCCTCTGCCCTAGAAGGCAGAGAAGCAGAGCCTACTATCTAGCGCGTAAACGCGGCAATAGTCATGGATTCGTGGTTATAGTAGTGAATTACTGACTAAATTTTTTGCAGGTTTTTGCAAATTGCAAGTTCTGTTTACTGCTCTGATAAGTTTTCTCTATGATCACCCTGCACACTGCTAACTAATTAACACTAACCTATTAGTTGATAAATAAAAAAAATTAGACTCTTACATCATAGGCACGTGTCTATTTAATTTTTTTAATTTCTGTTGAAGAGTGCTAGAGACATGGTACGTTCGCATTGCATATAGATTAGGAAGCACCCTTGGCTGATTTACTGCTTTTGAGTGACTACTTGTCTATTTCTTTACACGTGCACTAAATCAATTTAAGGGCAAAACCCATAAACAAGATAAGGTGGGGATTTCTTCACCCTTTCTTGGCCCATAAATCATCTCCTCCACACTCACAACCCTAACCCTAAAATAAAAATTGCCTAGACGCTGGCCATAGGTTAACTCGGACTCATTAGGAGATTGGCTGAAGGAGGAAGTTGTTCGAAATTAACTCTCGCCAAATCGGTGTCTAGGAACGGGATTAAGGGACGAAAGCCCGAAAGTTGGTGATTACTTAATTAAGGAATGTCTTTGACGGAAAACCTCCCACCAACCTTGCCACCTACCTAGCCGATTAACTTGTGGTTAAGGTCGGCAATATACCTCCTAAAGACAGTCTAAATTTAGGAGTCGTCTAGGTCAAGGCTTACCCTAGAATAGGATTTTTGACTATTTTTTCTCTTTCTTGATTGATTGGGTGAACTTGATTGTTAACTGTGCATGTCAGCTTGGTCGAGAAACCCATTCACATCTAGACTATTTAGAACCAATTCACCACCCGAACAAAAATCAGACTCACACATGGCACAATCACCATCACTACAAGATAGGTTCTATCCTATTAGGACCTCTCTTCCTTCTTGCATTCAGTTACCCAATGAACGTGTTGATCAATTTGAGCTCAAACCATAATACGTCAACACTCTTCCCAAATTTCATGGACTTGAATCTAAGGATGCATACTTTTTCATAAGAGAATTTGAAGAAGTATGTCTCATGATGAAAATACCAGCCTAGGAGTAGATGCCATCAAATTACGGCTTGTTCCATTCTCTTTGAAAGACTTAGCAAAGAAATGGCTCTACAGTCTAGAGGCCGGTTCCATATCCTCATGGGATAATTTCGTCAAAGCCTTCTTAAAGAAGTTTTATTCCATTCACAAGACTGCACTAATTAGGAAAAGCATCTTGCAGTTTAAGCAAATAGCCAATGAACCTTTTTGGAAGTACTTCGAACGTTTTAAGGACCTCCTTGCCCAATGCCCTCACCATGGGATAGAGAAATGGCGACTTTGTCAAGCTCTTTATGATAGATTAGAATATCAAACTAAAACGCTATTAGAATCCATGTGCCAAGGAGGATTTTTGAAAAAGAACGAACATGAAGGATGGTTATTATATGAAGAATTAGCTGATAATACCATTCAATGGGAACCAACTCCGAAAAAATTTAGGACTAATGACCCTCGTTCTTCTAAAGGAGGTATCCATTCCATTGAGGCTAATATAGCTACCGACGCTAAAATAGCTACTGTGATGCGAAGATTAGAAGCTCTTGAAACTAAAGAACCAGTCTCAGTGAACCAAGTCAGCCCAACACCTTCGACGGGCTGTACTTATTGTCAAGACATGAACCATGTGTTTGAGAAATGTCTCGTCTTTATAGCTCATCAAACTTTGCCCGAACATATGAGTGTGGCCTTCACAAGGCCCGCTAACAATCCATATTCGTTCACCTATAATCCCGGTTGAAGAAATCACCCAAATTTTTCATGGGGCCCAAGCAACAATGATCAAACATGGCCCAAGTTCTCCAATAATTTTCAAAATCCTCCTTATCAACAAAATTACCCCAATCAAAATCCTCCACATTCTTTTCAAAATTCACAAATGGAAACAAGACTCTCTAATATGGAAAGAAAGGTGGACACTCTGTTGGCCCAAAGGCCTTCCACCCTAGTTTTGATGATGATTAACTCATGTAGTTATGTTTACTAATAATCTTGTGTTGTTTAAGTTTCAGATCATTAACCAAGATATTAGTTGGTGATTAACTTCAACAAGGTGTTTAGAAGCTTTTCATGATGATTCCAGGGCCAAAGCGTCAAGATCACACATTGCCTAGCCCATGGATGGAGTTTTGGAGCAAGTCAACTTGAAGATGAAGATCATCAAGAAGACTTAGGTATCCATAGTTTAGTTAGTGTATTTAGATCCTATTTGTAAAGCTTAGTATAGTTGATATGCTCAAGTGCACAACACACACGTTTTCATGTTTTGGATTTGGTTTTCATGAATAGTAGATCAAAACAAGTTTACTTTATTTCTATTATATTAGATATGTTCTAGATATACATACATGCTTTAAACTTGCTAGATAAACTTATTTTGACTATCCTATTCATGTTTTGAAAAATCAAGTTTGATAAAAATACAAATTTTGTTTTTGATAAAATTTGCAAGACTCAAAAATAAATTGATATGATTGATATATGTCTTGAAATTTTTATCACAAGTTTGTGTTTCCATATAAAATGATAAAATTATTTTTGGTGATTTTTAGAAGTGTTAAAAGATTTTTAGAAAAATATTTTACACTGTTTTTCTGATCTAGATTGTTGTTCCAAGCTTCAACCAAGTCGACTTGGTCCTCTGACTAGTCGACTAGGGGAGGAGTCGGTCGACCGGGCCGGTCGACCGACGTGCACAAATCTGTGCACGTTTGGAGGCACTGGGACGGTCGACCGCTCCGGTCGACCGGAGCACTTACAGTGCTCTCTGTTTGTTTCGATCGACCGGGCCGGTCGACCGCAGTTGCCCAACGGTCATATTTCCGACCGTTGGCGGTCGACCGGGCCGGTCGACCGTTGCCTGTCAGAGCTGCCAGCTCAGCTCTAACGGCTAGTTTTATATTGGGGCTATATATACCCCATCTCTTCATAGTTTTTGTAGAAGTTTTTAAGGGCAAAAATTTCAGACCTTCTTAAGTGTTTTTAAAGAGTTTTCAAAAGTGTTTTGGGCTTTAAACTTCCAATTTGATTTGTATTTTGGGTTTTTGAAAATCAAAGAAAATAGGAATTTGGGATATTTGTATTGGTTTTCATTCTCTATCTTTTACAAGAGTTTTCCAAGTATTTTCTTTGTTGCTTGTTTCCAAAAACACCTAGTTTTCCACACTTGAGCTATCTTCTATCCTAATCAATTAGGATCATTTGTTTTGTAGAAAAAGAGAGAAAAAGAGAAGTGTTTGAGGTTAAGCCTCTAAGTTGTAAACCCTCCTTGCTTTTGTTGTATCCCTCTTTGGTAGAGGTTGATCGGAGTGGTATTGTGTTTGGATCCCTCTTCGGTAGAGGTGATTGTGTTTGTATTGGCTACGGGCCTTATCCCTCTTCGGTAGAGGTGGATTGTGGTTGTATTGCTTCGGTGGCATTGAGAGAGGAGTTCGGTACTCCTATAGTGGATTGGAAATCCTACACGGTGGTGTAGGCGGGGATGTAGAGCAAGGGTGCTCAAACCTCGAAACATATTATTGTGTTTGCGTTTGATCCACTTGTCTCTCTAACTCTCTCTCTCTCTCTCTCTCTCTCTCTCTCTCTCTCTCTCTCTTTACATTTGTGCAAAGCATCATTCATCATCCATATTATACTTGCTTGCATTTGTGTATTGCCTTGCATATATTCATATTGCTTGGTTGTTTGTGTGTGCCTCACTTGTACTTAATCAACAAGAGCTTCATATAGCACCTCAACCCATTCAAGGGGAATCAAGATGAGTTAGTCCAGAGCCCTTCACGGGGAATTCGGCTACACTTGTTGATTGTACTAAGTGTGTTTGCAAAATTTGCATTAGCTTCCGCATTTAGCGCACTTAGTTTTGCATTTAGTTTTAGATTAGCACAAACACCTATTCACCCCCCCTCTAGGTGTCCTTTCAATTGGTATCAGAGCTAGTGCTCCTGATACTTAGCCTTAACATCCTAGGAGTGAGATCCATTTGATTGCTAATCTTTTGTTTGCATTTGCTTGTTTGCACACATATAGTTTTCCATGGCCTTCATGACCCCACCTATGTTTGACCCTTCCAACATTCATGTTTGGAAGATTAGGATGACCGTTTATTTACAAACCCTAGGTCATAAAGTTTACCTTGCCATTACCAAGGAATCCTTCCTTAGTGATAACAATCATATAGGGGCCAATGCACAAGCCCTTGAGGCCATTAGAAGCACTTTATCTGAAGATTATCTTATGTGTGTTTCTAACATTGATTCCGCCTTTGCAGTGTGGAACAAATTGACAACAACCACCACCACCTCCGAGCTTCAAGTGCAAATTCAAGAAGAGGAATCTAGTGGAGAATCCGATTCTCAATGCTTCATGGTCCAAGGGAATGACTCCCTTGAGGTACATTCGGAACCCCACTTAGATAGTGATGATGATGCTAGTTCTTCAAATGATTATATTGATGCCCATGCTTTGAATGAAGAACTTTCAATTGTTTGTGAAAAATTGATAGAAAAATATAAAATTTTGAAAAAGAAAAGTCTAGAAATTGAAAAAGAAAATAAGAGTTTGCATTCTAGACTTAACAATGTTTTGCAAGAGAAGGTTGAGGTCTATAATGAAAGGGATTCATTGAGATCTCAATTAGAACTTGCATTAAAAGAAAATGATTTTTTAAAATCTAAAAATGATTGCCATGCTATTTTGAAGAAAAATGAAAATTTATCTTCAAAGTTGATTTTATTTTAAAAGAGAATGTTGCTTTAAAAAATAAAATTATTTCTATTTCAAATGATTTAGATGTATGTTTAAAGAAAAACATTGTTTTGCAAAATATGATTGATACACATGTTTGCCATGCTAGGGTAGTATCACACACTCACCTATTGCATGTGCCACCTCTTCTTTAATTAATAATGATATATCCATGCTTAAGAAGAAGGTTGATTGTTTGGGTTCCACTATGAGCCAATGTGCCATGAATCATACACGTTTGGAATCTTTGGTTCGAAAGAAACAAGTTCCATCCTTTATGCATGCACACCCTCCACGGCATACACATGCTCCACACGGACACCATCATCACAAGTATGCTCATATGTACACATGTACACATTATGGCCGAAAAGGCCATCTTGCTAAATTTTGCTATGATCGTTTACATGTTGAGAATTTAGCAAAGAAGTTTGTTTGGGTTAGAGAAGGGACTAACCTCCATGGACCCAATAAGATGTGGGTACCAAAGACCACCCCTCCTATTATTTTTGATGTAGGTGTGGGCTCTCACATGACGTGAGAGTGATGACACCTTGGAGTGGATGCGTTCCGGACTTAAAGGAAATCAATTGGATGCATCACTTTCAAGGGAAGATTTGGTGGAGATGACGACCATGTTTTGGAGACAAGGAGAGTTGCTTCTTCGGTTTTGGTAACAATCCTTTACTCCCATTTATTGTTTACATGCTTTCCATTTCATTGTTTATAGCATGTTTTTGATGTCTATGGATTAGTGTGTAATTATCATGTTTATTAGATCCTTGACATACATGTATAGTATTTGAGACACACATGCTTGCATGAACCCATACTTAGTGTTCTCACTTTTGTTTAAGCTATAATGTACATCATGAATCTAATACATGTGAATCTACATAGTAATCATGTTTTAGTTTTATCATGATGATTTTTTATTGAGTTTTGATGCTTCATGTGTAGATTACATGTTTAAATATTAGTTTTCATTAAGACTAGTTATATACTTGCGCATATAGTGGGCCACGAATAAATCTATATATGTTTGAGTTGAATGCTTATTTGAACCCATTATATGTGCTAGTATAATCTAGTTTTGATGATTCATGCTTTTTAAACTTGTATTCCTATTTTTGAATTTGTTTTATGAGTTTTTCACTTCATGTATATGTTTGTATTGCCAAACTTTAAGATATACATGTATACCCCTTGAGTCATTTGCCTTTCATGCAAATCTATATATGGACTCAATTGTGTTTAGGGATATGTATGTATACTTATTGTGTTGACAATTCATACATATACCTTGAAATGAAATGTGTTTTGGTGAAGATTTAGCTTTTCTTGATTTTATGTTTAATTGTTTAACTTCATGTATATGTCTATCTCATCCAAACTATTAGATATACATGTTTATCCTTTTTTTTGAGCCACGTGCCTTCATGCATATACACTTTGTGGACTCGTTGTGTTTTGGATATGTATGTATACTTTAGTTTGTATTAGACATACATATGCCATGAAGGTTAAATAAGTTTTGATGATTTTCGTGTTTTCAATGTTTAAGGAATATTTGAGCTTAATTGAATATTTTCATGATTATGATATTCACACTTTATTTGTACACTCACATTTATTGCTTGCTCATGTTTTGCTTTCATGAGTCATATTTATGCCTTATTGAATTAGAGTGTTGATTATCATGTGGATTTCATGTTTTATGAAAATTATTTTTGTTTATTCCTTGCTTGAAGGATTTCGCACTAGTTAACAAGTTTTCCATTTAATTAGTTACGGTATTCTTCATTTTGGTAGAGTTTTTCAAATAAAGCTTATTTTTCAAATCTATTTTTGAAAACCCCTACCCTTAATGGGAGGATGGATGGGAGATCATGTTCTTGTATGCTTTATAATGAAAATCATTTAAAACTTGAACCATGATTGGGAGGTAGTTATATGAGATATACATTTGATCTTATTGTTATTTAATTGGTATCATTGAATCCTTTCAATTGTATCAATCTTGACATTTCTTATATACTCATATGTGTATGTATGTATGTATGCTTCATTCCAAGAATATCAATTTCTTTGTGTATTTATTTTCATACATATATATGTTTTATTTGTGCTTATTATATCCCTAAGCACAAAATCTTGTTTATGCTAGTGCTTGAGTTTCAATTTTGTTTCAATTGATTACTTTTAAATTGGTTTCAAGCCTATGCATCATTTTAGTTGGTATTTCATAAAGGGGGAGAAAATTTGATTTTGTCTTTCAATTGGTGATTCTTCAATTGGTATTTGTTTCCCACTCCCTTACTTTATGATTGAAAATTTCATATTGGTATTATATGTTTAATATGAAAATTATTTACAATTGGTATCAAAATTTTATTTAGACATTCAAAATTTATTATGTTTAATTTCAATTGATATCAAGATGTTTCATGTGTTTTTGCTTAAAATTGGTATCTAAAAATTTTGTTTTTAAGAAAAATACAAAAGTTTTGATTTGTATTGACTATATGCATATAGATTCATGATAAGTGTATCTTGTATTGAAGAGCTTAACATCTCTTCTTTATGTGGTACACGTGTGTAGGGGGAGCTTCACATCTCCTCTTATGCATTACATAATGTGTGTTATGTGAATTAGGGCTTAACATCCCTCTTTCATGTAATGCATATGTGTAGGGAAGCTAACTTAGCGTCTTCCTCTTCATGAATGTATATAGCATATAACATCTAGTGATCTTTATTTATTTTCAATTGATATCAAGATGCTTCATTGACATATTTATCTATTGATATCATGTTGTTTATAGTCACCCCTTATTGACTTTGTTTTTTGACAAAAGGGGGAGAACATTGTTTTATTGTTTTGATTGACTTAAAAGGGGAGAAAGATTTTTACCCCTCATTTTATTGTTTGGATTGTTTAACCCCTTCTTGATCTTTTTTGTTTGACAAAAAGGGGGAGAAAAATTTGTTTGATTTGATTTTACTTTATTTACCCCTTTGTTGATGATTGACAAAAAGCGGGAGAATTATTTGAGAGTTTAACATGCATATATAAAACTCAAATTACTTCTATGCATGATTGGTACATGTTTTATATATGCATATTTATGTTTTTGCATATATTAAGTTTTATTGGTATTTAGAGCATCTAGTGTTCTTGTTAATGTTTTATTAATTTAATTGGTAATTAGAGCTTCTAGAATATGTTTTATGCATGTTGATGCATACATGTTTATGTACATTCATAGCATATCATTTGTTTATTTGTTTATGCATGAGTTAAGGGGGAGCTTCTTTGAAGCTTAACTTTAATCCATGCATATATAACTCCATGAGTTTTGTCATCATCAAAAAGGGGGAGATTGTTGGCCCAAAGGCCTTCCACCCTAGTTTTGATGATGATTAACTCATATAGTTATGTTTACTAATAATCTTGTGTTGTTTAAGTTTCAGATCATGAACCAAGATATTAGTTGGTGATTAGCTTCAACAAGGTGTTTAGAAGCTTTTCATGATGATTCCAGGGCCAAAGCGTCAAGATCACACATTGCCTAGCCCATGCATGGAGTTTTGGAGCAAGTCAACTTGAAGATGAAGATCATCAAGAAGACTTAGGTATCCATAGTTTAGTTAGTGTATTTAGATCCTATTTGTAAAGCTTAGTATAGTTGATACGCTCAAGTGCACAACACACACGTTTTCATGTTTTGGATTTGGTTTTCATGAATAGTAGATCAAAACAAGTTTACTTTATTTCTATGTATATTAGATATGTTCTAGATATACATACATGCTTTAAACTTGCTAGACAAACTTATTTTGACTATCCTATTTATGTTTTGAAAAATCAAGTTTGATAAAAATACAAGTTTTGTTTTTGATAAAATTTGCAAGACTCAAAAATGAATTGATATGATTGATATATGTCTTGAAATTTTTATCACAAGTTTGTGTTTCCATATAAAATGATAAAATTATTTTTGGTGATTTTTAGAAGTGTTAAAAGATTTTTAGAAAAATATTTTACACTGTTTTTCTGATCCAGATTGTTGTTCCAAGCTTCAACCAAGTCGACTTGGTCCTCTGACTAGTCGACTAGGGGAGGAGTCGGTCGACCGGGCCGGTCGACCGACGTGCACAAATCTGTGCACGTTTGGAGGCACTGGGACGGTCGACCGCTCCGGTCGACCGGAGCACTTACAGTGCTCTCTGTTTGTTTCGGTCGACCGGGCCGGTCGACCGCAGTTGCCCAACGGTCATATTTCCGACCGTTGGCGGTCGACCGGGCCGGTCGACCGTTGCCTGTCAGAGCTGCCAGCTCAGCTCTAACGGCTAGTTTTGTATTGGGGCTATATATACCCCATCTCTTCATAGTTTTTGTAGAAGTTTTTAAGGGCAAAAATTCCAGACCTTCTTAAGTGTTTTTAAAGAGTTTTCAAAAGTGTTTTGGGCTTTAAACTTCCAATTTGATTTCTGTTTTGGGTTTTTGGAAAATCAAAGAAAATAGGAATTTGGGATATTTGTATTGGTTTTCATTCTCTATCTTTTACAAGAGTTTTCCCAAGTATTTTCTTTGTTGCTTGTTTTCAAAAACACCTAGTTTTTCACACTTGAGCTATCTTCTATCCTAATCTATTAGGATCATTTGTTTTGTGGAAAAAGAGAGAAAAAGAGAAGTGTTTGAGGTTAAGCCTCTAAGTTGTAAACCCTCTTTGCTTTTGTTGTATCCCTCTTTGGTAGAGGTTGATCGGTGTGGTATTATATTTGGATCCCTCTTCGGTAGAGGTGATTGTGTTTGTATTGGCTACGGGCCTTATCCCTCTTCGGTAGAGGTGGATTGTGGTTGTATTGCCTCGGTGGCATTGAGAGAGGAGTTCAGTACTCCTATAGTGGATTGGAAATCCTACACGGTGGTGTAGGCGGGGATGTAGAGCATGGGTGCTCGAACCTCGAAACATATTATTGTGTTTGCGTTTGATCCACTTGTCTCTCTAAATCTCTCTCTTTACATTTGTGCAAAGCATCATTCATCATCCATATTATACTTGCTTGCATTTGTGTATTGCCTTGCATATATTCATATTGCTTGGTTGTTTGTGTGTGCCTCACTTGTACTTAATCAACAAGAGCTTCATATAGCACCTCAACTCATTCAAGGGGAATCAAGAGGAGTTAGTCCAGAGCCCTTCACGGGGAATTCGGCTACACTTGTTGATTGTACTAAGTGTGTTTGCAAAATTTGCATTAGCTTCCGCATTTAGCGCACTTAGTTTTGCATTTAGTTTTAGATTAGCACAAACACCTATTCACCCCCCTCTAGGTGTCCCTTTCACACTCTAGTTAAAAGCCACGACACACTGGCTCAAGTCTAGGCTAGGATAGAGATGCAACTGAATCAACAAGAAAGACAAAAGGGAACTCTATCAAGTCAACCATTGCCAAATCCTAGGAACAATGAGGCTCAAGACCCAAACCAGTGTAACCTAGTTCATACATTAAGATCAGGGAAACAAGTTGATAATCAAGTATCCATGCCACAGGACCCAGCTCAATTGTCCATTCCATCTAGTTCCACTCCATCTCCACAAAACTCCAAAGAAACTGAAGTTGATAAATTAGCAAAACAAAAACACCAACCTAGAGCCCCATTTCCAAATAGGCTTAGGAGTAATAATAATAATGCACGTATGGAGAAACTACTCGAGGTGTTTAATCAGGTTAGGCTTAACATACCACTTCTTGATGCAATCCAACAGGTCCCTAGTTATGCCAAATTCCTTAAGGACATATGCACCAAGCAAAGAAAGATAAATGTGCCTAAGAAGGTTTTTCTAGCCACTAACATTAGTGAGCTATTGTCCAACCAGATCTCAATTAAGTACAAGGACCCTGATTGCCCTACCATTTCTTGCACAATAGGTCAAGCTGAAATTAATCGAGCACTCCTCGATTTAGGAGCCAGTATTAATTTGCTTCCCTTCTCCGTATATCAATAACTTGGATTAGGAGAACTCAACCCAACCCAAGTTACAATCGAATTAGCTGATCGCTCAATTAAAGTTCCTAAGGGAGAGATCAATGATGTCCTTATATGGGTAGGAGAATTCATTTACCCGGTCGATTTCATTGTTTTAGAGACACAACCTATGTCTAATCCTAGGTCCTAAACTCCCGTCATCTTAGGACGCCCGTTCCTAGCAACCGCTAATGCAATCATAAATTGTAGAAACGGATCCATGAGATTGACTTTTGGGGATATGACCAAGGAAGTCAATGTTTTCAACGTAGGTAAACACCCCCTTGACATAAACGACCAGCCCTTTGAGGTCAACTTCATTGAGAATATGACTAGTGAGCACAACGAGGAGATCACACTAGAGTCAAAGGATGAAGGAGAGTTAGAATATAGTGATCTCAACCTTGATGAGATTGAATGGGCAGCAAATTCAAGTTCTATAGAGATGAAAAATTTAAGCTTAACACCTCCACCCATCGAGCCACCTCCTTCGTTGGAGTTAAAGACCTTACCTAAACATCTTAAGTACGCCTACCTTGGTGAACAAGAGACGTTATCAGTCATAGTTGCCTCTAATTTGACTAATAGGCAAGAGGAAGACCTATTGGCAACCCTTAGGAGACATAGGAAGCCATTGGTTAGACTATGGCAGATATCAAGGGACTAAGCCTTAAAATAGTCCAGCATAGAATCCATCTAGAGGAAGGGGTTAAACCAAAGAGGGATAAGAGGCTGTACAAGCCGAAATAATGAAACTGTTAGATAATGGGATCATTTATACCATTTCTGATAGCGAAGGGTTAGCCCAGTGCATGTGGTCCCTCAGAAGTCCAGTTTTACTATGGCAGAAAATGACAAGTAAGAGTTAGTGCAAACACGACTGCCTACCAAGGTTCGAGTATGCATAGACTATCGCAAGTTGAACGCCGCACTAGAAAAGATCATTTTTTCCTCCCAATTATTGACCCAATAGCCCCGGAGGACCAAGAAAAGACAACATTCACGTGCACATTTGGGACATTTGCCTATCGCCGAATTGTTGGCCCAAAGGCCTTCCACTCTAGTTTTGATGATGATTAACTCATGTAGTTATGTGTACTAATAATCTTGTGATTTTAGTTTCAGATCATTAATCAAGTTATTAGTAGGTGATTAGCTTCAACAAGATGATTTGGAAGCTTTCACATGTTGATTCAAGAGCCCGAGCGTCAAAGATCATATATAGCAATTGCTCGGTCGATCAAAGAGTTTTGGATCGAGTCGGCTTGGAAATTGCGCTCTACAAGAAGACATCAGTACCAAGTTTAGTTTTGTGTTTAGATCTAAATTGTAAAGATTAGAATAGTATGATATGCTCAAGTTCACAACACACACGTTTCATGTTTTGAATATTGTTTTTCGATTTTTGGTTTAACCGATCTTGGTTTGCATGAATAGATAGATTCAAAACAAGTTTACATGGTTTAATGTATATTAGATTTGTTCTATATACATGCATGCTTCAACTACCTAGACAAACTTAGTTTTGACTAACTTATTCATGTGTTTTATGTTTTGGTATTTTCAACAAAACATATTTTGAAATTAAAGTCAAAAACATGGATATATATATGTTTCATGTATATAGGATTATATCCATATACATCATGCCAAAATGTTGTTTAATATCATGTTTTTGTATTTGGATGAGTTTTGGACAAAATGTATTTTCTATTCAAAAATCCAAGTTTTAGAAAATACCAGTATTAAAAATGATAAGACACAAAAATGTTTCAAAATGTTTGTTATTTGTGATGAAATTTTTATCACAAGTTTATATTTCAAAATAAAATGATAAAACTATTTTTGTGTATTTTTAGAAGATTTATGAGAATTTTTAGGATTAAAAATTACATGTTTTTCTGACCAGAACAGCTGCTGCCAGGCTAGGTCGGTCGACCGGACGGTCGACCGGACCATGTAGCCTGTCGACCGTAGAGGTCGACCGACGTGCACGGATACGTGCACGCTGGCTGCCCCTTAATCCGGTCGACCGCACGGTCGACCGGCTGAGAGCAGGTTGCTCTCTGTTTGTTTCGGTCGACCGGACGGTCGACCGCCCAGAGAGCCGTTGCTCTCTGGTTCTGGGGACGGTCGACCGCACGGTCGACCGGTTGCTGCCAACGGTCAAAATGTGACCGTTGGACGGTCGACCGACCGGTCGACCGGTAGGTCATTTTTGGCAGTTTCTGCTGCCAACGGCTATATTTTTCTGGGGGCTATAAATACCCCATTAATGGCCTGTTTTCCATAAGACTTTTTGTGTGAATTTTTCCTGACTCTCTAGTGTTTTCACAGCAATCAAAAGAAGTTTTTGGGCTTTAAATTGAACAATCTATTTAGGGTTTTTTGCTAGGGTTTGGAAAATCAAGAAAGAGTTTTTGAGAAAAGATTTTGATTCAACTTCTTCATCTTGGTTTCTAGTTTTTCCCAAAGATTTTCTTTGAGTTTTTGATTTTCATTCCTTTGTTTTTCTCCACACTTGAGCTACATCTACTATCTTATTCTATAGGATCTTTGTGTGGGAAAGAAATTGTTTGTGGTTGTTGTTTAGACCACCAAGTTGAAAACCCAATCTTTGCTTGGCTTTGTGCCTTTTCCTCATTGTGTTGAGGTGGTTGTGCATTTGGGTTGTATCCCTCAAATGGTGAGGTGATCCTTGTGTAAGCTTTGTGCTAATCCCTCAAGTTGTGAGGTGATTGTTTGTTGGCTTGGAGTTGTGCCTCAAGGAGGAGGTTGTGTTTGTAAGGAGAGAAGTTGGGTACTCCTTGTAATTGTTTATTGCCCCAAATCCTCGGTGGAGATTCCCTTTGTGGGAGTCTTTTGTGGACAAGCTAGTGGACTTAAAATCCTTCTGGGTGAAGGCGGGGATGTAGAGCTGGGTGCTCGAATCTCGAAACATATCTTGTTGTTTGCGCTTGATCCCTTGGCTCTTACTCTCTCTCTCTCTCTCTTTACTTTGTGCCTTGCATCATATCACATTGATCATTCATACTTATATGCTTGGCTTGGTTGTGTGCATCACTTGTTGCTTGCATCTTGTGTAATTGCAATTAGTTTTTAAATTCCGCATTAAGTTCATTAGATTAGCATAATCACCTATTCACCCCCCCTCTAGGTGATTTTCACGAATGCCTTTCGGCCTATGCAAAGCCCCCGCCACATTCCAACATTGTATGTTAAGCCTTTTCTCTGACATGGTCGAGCGCTTCTTAGAGATTTTCATGGATGACTTCTCCATTTATGAAAATTCATTTGACCAATATCTCCATCACTTAGAGCTAGTGTTGAATAGATGCACCGAAAAGAACTTGACCCTAAATTGGGAAAAGTGCCACTTTATGATGCAGCATGGGATTGCCTAGGTCATAAGATATCTAGGGAAGGGATCAAAGTGGATAAGGCTAAGGTGGAGATCATAGCCAAACTTCCAATCCCACGAAGCGTGAAGGACATTCGTTCTTTCTTAGGACACACCGGGTTTTACCGTAGGTTCATTAGGGATTTTAGCCAAATTGCTAGACCCCTTACAAAATTTTTAGCCAAAGACGTGCCCTTCATCTTTGACGATAAGTGTAATAGCGCGTGGGAGAAGCTAAAATTGGAACTTATATCTGCACCTATCATCTCACCTCCGGACTGGTCCAACCCCTTTGAGATCATGTGCGATGCCTCAGATTTGGCAATAGGCGCTGTCTTAGGACAACACAAAGATAACAAACAATACGTGATCTATTATTCAAGTAGGACACTCAATGATGCCCAAGTGAACTATACTACAAGCGAGAAAGAATTCTTGGCAGCAGTGTTCGCTTTGGAGAAATTCCGCCCATACCTACTTGGGACCAAAACCACAACATTCACCGACTGTTCTGCACTTCGATACCTAATGCTTAAAAAGGATGCGAAGGCCCAACTCATTCATTGGATCGTCCTCCTTCAAGAATTTGATCTCGAAATTCGAGATAAAAAGGGTGTTGAAAATGTCGTCGCAGACCATCTCTCTCGTGTGCCAAACGCACCTTCTGACGAACTGCCCATCAACGATAATTTTCCCGACAAACAACTTCTAACCATATCTACGGAACCATGGTTTACCGATATAGTTAATTATTTAGTCAGAAACCAAACACCACCTAGTTGGTCAAAATAGGATAGATACCAATTCTTGTCTCAAGTCCGGTATTTCATATGGGAGGATCCTTACCTTTTCAAGTATTGTAGTGACTAATTATTAGGAGGTGTGTTCCCGGTGAGGAAACTAGAAGTGTTCTAACCTTTTATCACGAATTTGCTTGCGGTGGACACTTTGGTCCCCGCAAAACTGCCGAAAAGATCCTATAAAGTGGCTTTTATTAGCCCACTTTGTTTAAAGACGCATTTGACTTTTGTAAAACTTGCACAAGATGCCAAATGATAGGAAGGATTTCTAAACGTAATATGATGCCCCTAAATTTAATTCTAGAAGTATAAGTTTTTGATATTTGGGGCATTGATTTTATGGGTCCCTTCCCTAATTCGTTTGGGCACCAATACATCTTGTTGGCTGTAGATTACGTATCCAAATGGGTTGAAGCCGTCCCTTGCAAGACAAATGACAACAAAGTTGTTATCAAATTCTTGAAAGAAAATATCTTCTCACGCTTTGGAACCCCTCGTGCAATAATTAGTGATAATGGTACACATTTTTGCAATAGAACTTTTGAAGCTCTTATGTGAAAATATGCCATAACGTACAAGTTATCTACACCGTACCATCCTCAAATCAGTGGACAGGTAGAAGTTTCCAATAGGCAAGTTAAACTTATCTTGGAGAAAACTGTGAATCAAAATAGGAAGGACTGGTTCACCAAATTGGTAGATGTCATATGGGCATATAGGACCGCCTTTAAAATAATTCTAGGAATGTCTCCTTAAAGACTAGTCTTTGGAATGGCTTGCCACCTTCCTGTTGAGTTAGAGCACCGAGCCTTATGGACAATTAAGCAGCTGAATTTCGATCTAGATAAGGCTAGTGAACTTCGAAAATTAAAAATTTCTGAACTTGAGGAGTTGAGGAACAAAGCATATGAAAATGCGAAAATTATGAAAGATAGGGTTAAGGTTTTTCACGATAAATTCATCACTAGAAAAACTTTTGTCCAAGAACAAAAAGTGTTACTCTATAACTCTAGACTTTATCTCTTTCCCGGCAAGTTAAAATCAAGATGGACAGGGCCTTTCATTGTTAAGACTGTATTTCCACACGGAGCCATAGAGATATACGACCCTAAAAATGAAAATGTATTCAAGGTAAATGGTCAACGTCTTAAAATATTTTTGGAATCAGTACAGGAAGTAAGCTATAAGTCTTTTTGACCCAATGTATCGGTAACTCTATCTCTCTGCCAATTCATACATTTCATTCATACATTGGGAACAATGCATGAGATAAGTGTGGGGGAGGGTAAACCTTAATTTTACGGAAAATAAGAAAAAAAAAAATGAAAAAATGAAAACATATATATATATATAAATTTTAGATACATAATTGAAAAAGAAGACAATATTTTGACTTATCTTTTGAAAGAAATCTAAGTTAATCTTAAGAGTTAGGAAAATCATGATTAGGATTTCTAAAAACTTGGTCAAAATAATATTGTTGGATTTTTTAGGTATAGGAGGAAAAATTAAATAATTAATTAGTCTTAATTTTTACCTTAATGAAATGTGCATTCCTAATACACTTTCATATTTAGGATTCTAAGACAAAGACTCTTGTGCCTTATAAATATATATATATATATATATATATATATATATATATATATATATATATATATATATATATATATATATATATATATATATGAAGCTGGATACATGTGCCTCAAGAAGCATAAGTATTCACGTCGTACGGTGATTTTATAAATTAAGACCTTAGTCTTGTGGCCTAGTTCACTCGAATCCTTAAGTCCATGGGGTGTTTTCTCACTCGCTGCCCTAAAACCAACCAGTTTGGGAGCCACCTATTTTAGGTTCGCTACATGGGTGGATTACAAAGCCTAAGAAAACTAAAAAAAATTATTTATGTATGTACTAACACATCTAATAGTCAATTACTTAGGTATGAGGGCCTCAAGAAGCTTTGATACTTACACAAAAGAAAATTAGATGAGTTATACATATTAAAAAATATTAAAAAAAGAAAATAATAATAAAGAGGCATGAAAGTCCAAGTTAAAGAATTCCTAGTAAAGATTCACAAGGATGCATATGACTTAGGGTAACGAAATAGACTATATAAAAATTCAATTTTGATTCTTACCTAAAATTGATAACAAATTATTATATAAAGACTAAGTTTAAGAATGAATAAAAATGATAATCCTAAAACTTATAGATTACTTAGTTTCTTCAAACATATTTCAAATATTTCATTCCTTTTTCAAAATAAGTAACTAAATAATAAAATAATTTAACTAATTCACTAACATTTTCCTTTCTATGGATTTTGTGGGTGTAATCCGCAGAAAACCCTCACGAGACAACACTCGTCCTCTAGGGTAACCTAGGGGTTTAACGGCTTATTGCACATGCTAAGTGCAACCATGATGCCGACAAAAGTGAGGTAGGATAGATTAGTTTTTCTTTTCTTTTTATCTTTCTTTTTTATTTTTACTCGAGGACGAGCAAAAAGATAAGTGTGGGGGTTTGATAGGTAGTAAAAAGTGCATATTTATCATCACATTTACCATCATATTTCCCTATTTATTCTTTTATTATGCACTACTACTAATGTTTTATTGTTTAATGTGTGCAGGCCTTGAGTAATTAAAAAAATAAAGAAATAAAGCCTGAATGAAGCCCAAAAAGCCCATATGAAAAAATTATAGTAATTTAGAAGTTTCTACATTATCTAACCTAATCTAAACGTAGATTTTAAATTATGTATTTAAAATCTAAGGGAGGAAAAGGAAGGATAAAATAGAACTACTAATTGCTAGAAGAGGAGGAAAAGGATAAGATGAGATGGACTTCTACTCAACCCTAGTTGCTTGCAAGATAAGGCTAAAGATAAAAGGAGAAAAGTTTAAAGATAAAAATCCTTTTACAAATTTGGATTTATGATAACTTGCCTCTCAAGTTATCTCGAGTTCTCAAGATAGAAGGTTTAAATACAAAATCTAAAAGGAGAATCCCAGATAAACGGACCAGAGGAGGCCACTTAAGAAAGCGCGTGGCCATTTGCCAGCCGCGTTTCCGCGGCCTTTTGGATGAGTTTGGTTATGAGGTTTCGTGGGAGAGTTGTACTGGGACTCTACTTCCTATATCTCCTATAAATACCCCTGCAGAGCAACAGAGCCAGGGCATCCAGCGACTGAAGTTAGGTTTTCTTTAGATCTTTTTCTATTTTCAAAATTTCATGTATTTTTGTTTTTATTTGAAGAAGTTTATTTTGAAGAACGAGGAGCTTTATAAATTGATCAGTGACACCCAATAAAGATTACTCTTTTCTTCTTCGCAATTTAATTCCGATTTCCTGCTTAGATTAATTATTTTATTTCCTTCTTTTATTTTCTTACAATTCTTTTGATTCCACATAAAACTTGAAAATAACATAAAAAAAAAGATGAATAACTAAATTAAAATCATAGTTTGCTAATCTCTCGATCAACCCTAGTTTAGTTTAAAAAGTGAATTGATAGATAGCTACTATTAGAAACACTAGAATTAAAATATCTTCTTGAAGATGAATTGATTAGGTTTACTTTAATCTAGGTTACACTTTTTATGGTTCTTTATAATTCATACTTAAAAACTTTGATAGCATAATTTAAATTAAACTTCTCTTATGCTATACTTTGAAATTAGGATGAACAACTGTTTAATCATTATTAGTGTACACTAGTTAGGGTTCCAATATTATTCATCTTGCTTGAATAGCAATTAATAACTTAGGGTGGATGTTTATTATTTCAATATGATATTCATTATTTGAGACTAATACTATAGGTTGTGGTAGATGATTAGTAAACTATATTTCTCAAAATCAATCAAATCTAATCAATCTTTCTTTTTCTTCTGTTCTAAGTGAAATACAGAGAAGATCGTTCCGAAATGCTTGCATCGCATCCTTCCCTGTGGATCGACCCGTCTATCCTTTGCTACGCGATTAAATTGAAACGAGACTAAGACTTGCTAACTCTTAAACTATTTTTAATACAATTTCTCGTTCCAATCACGTGTACATGAATAGTATGTCAACACATGAAGTGTATCGGAAAGTGTAACAAAATATACATGTGAATGATAGTGGATAAAATATCAGGAATAGTAACACGTACAACTGAATATTAATATATATGTATTAGGCACATTATATTATTTATACAATAATAATCAGCACCGCTTGGTATTTTAATCAATCTCTTCCAGTGTCCCATACCACTAGCAGTTCATACCGGAGCTCGAGCTCCGGACGAACCATTTGGACATGGCATACAGGTACTATAATTCGAGCGAGAGAGTGACCAAATAACAAGCATTCTCGCTGTCATTATTGTTTATACCATTTTATTATATTAATTGAAAACTAATGGTCAAGGAACTCTAATCGGGTGGATGTATCTCATACATACCCGAGATCACGGCCTTAAACAGTCTCCTGGTTGCTGAGACCAGGGCCCTCTGCTAAGAGAGTAGCAGAAAACGGGAAATGGGAGTTTATGGAGCTATATACAATCGGTAACCAGTACTACCATTCCCTACAGCGGGATAAAATATGGATCCAATACATCCACCCGATAAGATCTAATCCACCATCAAGTCTCCCTATCTCCATGTTATATTTATTTTATTTAAACTACACAGTACATTAGGAACAATAACATTGCACGATATATGTAACACGATAACTGAACATGAGCTATGATATCATTAAACAGGATAACGGGAAATGAGAAATAGGAAATAAGAGATGTGGGACTTAGTTCCACACATCATATATCAGTAGCCAACATGTCTAGTAACAAGAGTATCATATCAAGATCAGGATTACAGGAAGCAATCATGCACTGTATTAGATACCCATGTCACATAATACAGGAATATTCATGTAACAGTAAATCACGTAATAGGAACAATTATCCAGGCAACATGAAGACAGGATAGCCAAAGCATGTATCATGTGAATCCATGTAACAGGTATAGTGATCTATGCAACGAGAGTACAGAAACAATAAACACATATATATCGAATGAATCTATGTAACAGTAATATGAAATAACTGTGTATAGAGTATCCGTATAACATTATCTAGTGTAACTGTGTATCCATGTATTAGTGGTACAGGAACATGGACTAATAATGTTAAGTGTAACAACATCAGTGTAATAGTGATAAAGGTACATGGAATGACAGTGTCCGGTATAACATCTATTTACATGAAATACAATGTTTAGTGTACTGCAATATCAGTATAACGATGATACAGATACATGTAATAACGGTATTCACAATTATGATAACACATGCTCGTACAATGTCAAGTATATCGGTGACTAGGTAACAGTGAGTGTGTCTGAGTGATATATGTAACATGAACATGCGTCTAAATATATTAGTTGTTGTAGCGATTTCATTAATAAGAAAATTATCTACAAGTCTATCTTTTCAAACTTTACACAACTTTTTTAATAGTTATTCATTTATGATAATCCGATAATCACTAAAATTATTGCTTTATCAATAATCTAATAATCGCTTATTATCAATATATAACTAATTCACCTGTATTTTATATTAAATCAATAATCACAATTAAAAATTATTATATAAAATATGTTTAGAAAGTAGTTACATATATTTTACTTATCGTTATTTACTATTTACATGATTTATAAATCAGTAATTCTAATTTTACCGATAATCTCGATTTACAACCAATTTATTTAATTAAATATGATAAAATAAAATTTATAAAAAAATACTCACTTAGGCTGCACAGGAGTATTCTCGTCTTCCTATGGTCGCAACGGTTCTAGAATTGCCTAATTCGGAATCTGGGTGTTCCAGATATAGCCCGAACACTACAATCAATAAACATGGGTTAAATATGTAATATAAAGATCTAATTTGTAAATTTTATAATTTATGAGGGGTTTTTATGTAAAGTTACATTTATTGGGTTTAGAAGTGGTTTTGTGTTACTAACAGGTCACATATAGATCCAATACTCAAACCCTTAACTTATATGTAATGGGTTATTGGTTAAATGGGTTTATAGGATTTATTAGGTTTGGATAATTGATCCAATTAGAGAGAGAGAGAGTATGGGAGGGATCAGGGTCGTGCATTACTGCCCTACCATAACCGCGGGACTGGGTGGCCACGGCATCCACCAGTGATGGCGCCAGGCCCGCTGCTGGCGCTCTGGGTCGACGCGCAGGGAGCAAGAGAGAGAAAGATGAAGAGGGGAGAAAAAGAGAGAAAGAAGAGAAGAAAGGAAGAAGAGGAAGATGATGATGGTATTTGGTGATGGTGTTGGTGGTAGTAGGAAATATGGATGTGAAATTGGAAGAAAGGGGAAGTGGTGGAGGAAGAGAGGGTGATGGATTGAGTAGTTGATGACGGTGGAATTGGGTGGAATTTGGTGGTGGGTCTGATTGGAGATGAAAGTGGAGGAAATAATAGTGGTGGATTGGAGATATAAGGAAATAGGGAGGGATTTGTGGTGATTGGCCGGAGTTGGAGACGTTGCCGGAGTGGGTTGGCCGGCAGCATGGGTTCGGCAAAGGAGATAGCCGGTTGGCAAAGGGAAGTGATGGCGGTTGGAAAGTGGTGGGATGGCTGTGAATGGTTTAAGGGGGAGAGAGAAAGTGAAATTGAGTGAGAGAGAGGGGGAGAGTTAGAAAGATGGAGTTAATGAGAGAGTGAGAGAAACAGAGAAATAATGAGAGGAAGGCGGTGGGTTGTGTCAGTGGAGAGAGGCGGTGGAGAAGCTAGGAGAAGAAGAAAGAAAAAAAGAAATAGAAAAAATGAATTTAATATTAATTAATTAATATTATTTTAGTCGATCAAAATTTGACTAGCTTCAAATGGTTCCCAAAAATTCTGCAAAATATAGAATATTATCCTAAGGAATAATGTGAAACCAATTTTAAGAAATTCAGTTTGATTTATAAGTTAAAAATCTTGGTATGTTTCGTCGATATTAGTAACACTGATTAGGCCGGATATTCGATTTCAGAAAAATTCTCAAAAATGCGCAAAGGTAGAAAATATGATCTTAAAGAATAATTTGAAAACAAAATCCAGAAACTCATTTCCATTTATAAATTAAAAATCATAGAGCCGTTTATCGGTATCGGTCGACATCGACTGTGGAGATTTTCCAAAATAATTTAGAAAAATTCCAAAAAATTTTGAAAAACTAAAATATTGAAAATAATATTTAAAATTGAAATCGGCTCAATTCGACTACCAGAAAGGCCAAATCAACTTTGTACGACGTATCGAGTACTGATACTGTGATACGTACATTTAGGGTCGAGGGTTACAACAATAGTAGAAAACGCTTGCCCAATGTAAATTATAATTTTGGGCCAAATATCAAAAAGAGTACTCATCCAATATCGAAAGAGAATACTCAGCTAAATGCCGAAAAAGAGTACTTGCTTATGTAAAGAAGTAATATTCGCAATCCCACAAAAGTACTCGCCTAAATCTTCAGAAAACGACGTAAAATCTAAGAATACCAGAAACACGTGCACAAGCCGCCAATTATATTAAATATAAAAATATTAATTTTGGGAGAGAGAGTAAGGGAGAGGAGAGAGGAGAGAGAAATTGAATCATTTAGAGGGGATAGTGACAACAAGAGTGAGCTAGAGAGAGAACCTAGCGAGTATTAAAGAGAGAAAGAGAGAAAGAGAGAAAGAAAGAGAGTAAGTGTGCTGGAAAGAAAAAAAAAGGAAGGAAAATGTAACGCCCTGATCTAGCGGGTACGGAGATGTTACAGCGACGTATATACGTAGGTCAAAAATACCCTCACATATATACGCTAAGCATCAGTACATGCAAATATCATAGTCCGAAAATATGTGGTGCATTATACATTTTAACATATGAGTACAATTATAAAATTATCATAAGATGTAACATAATATTACAAGAATATTACATCACCGATAGGCACAAATGCAAGAATACAAAGAGATGTACAATCATAAACTGTACAAATGAGGGCTCAGAGTCATAACAGGAAAACTCTAGAGCCAAATAAGAAGACCTGGAAGGATAGGACTTTGACGGTCTTCTGCTGATCCACTACGCTTCCCTGCATCACTCTAATCAACAAGATGAATTCACCACCTCCAAGCTCCATGACCTGGACATGAGGATCCAGTGGAGTTAGAGCTCCCCAACAAGTGGTGTTGCGAATGTCAAGTGGCGTGCAAGGTCAAGCACTCGTGTATCGATAAATCTGAATCAAAGCATGCATTGAAAACCATGTCTTGAGCACAAACACACCATATACGAATGAGACATTAAGTAATGAGTGGTAAGAAGGAATCAATATAAAACGAGAAGTGATCAAGTCAGGAGACCAGAGGAGTAATGCACAGGTGGTAAACTAGAAACATAATAATGATTAATAAAACTGAAAATCTGAAGTAAAACCCAATGAAAGCAATTGTTAGAAAACAACAAGTTATTATTTTGACATCTTATTATTATTACTCGTCTGACCCATATATCTAGGTATGTGTCTTGGTGTATATCTCAACATACATACATCCATATATAAGTAAGTTGAGGTTGGTTATTGGAAGCTGATGAAGAACTGATAGCTCATACTTATAAAAGTTCCCGATCACCCGGGACATAGCCAATGGGGCCTGAAATCTCCCTAACACGCATCTTCTGGGTGCCTAAAAGCACCCTAATACGAATCGTCAGTTTAGTATTTCAATCATTATAAGTAAGGCATCATACCGGCATTCATCACTTCCTCCCATTCCCAGTGTAGGTTGCCTTTTTTATGGCTTATTAAACATAACTATCATATTACGGGAATGAGTAAGAACATAAATGCTCATAACAGGAGTATATAACAAGCATAACGGGAGTACATAACAAGAGATCAGACACTACATTCCCATAATGTGATAATCATGAGTTAAGAGTTATTCATGACAGGTATCAGGTGTTAATATGACAATGACAAGTAATCAGGTAGGTGACAGGAGATAAGTCATGTCATAACAGGGGCAAGTGATAAGTGATAACATAACATGAGTAGGTGTCAAGTAGTAGCATGACAGGTGATAACACATCAGTTGTTAAGTGATACAGACTGGTGTCAAGTAATAGCATGTAGATGTCAGGTGGTAGAATGTAAAGTGTTAACATATCAAGCATGTGCATAGCAAGTGTTATAGTGATAGTTGAGTACAATCAACCAGAGCTGAGCAAGCTGGAGGCATAGACAGCGAACAGTGTCTAGTCATTAAAGCGCTTGGCGAGATTACCCTGGACGACTCGGCTTAAAGTGCGAGTAGAAAATCTAAAAAATAATTCTGAAAAAAATCTAAAAAATCTTGAAAATTTTAAATATTGAAAAACAGTATTTGAAACTGAAATCAGTCAGATCTGACTACAAGAAAGGTTAAATCGAGCAATACACTAGGATCGGGTCCCCGGTTCAGACTAGGGTTGACTCCGAATCCCTGAATCTGGATCCAATGCAAGATAATCACATAACAAAATAAATACGAGAAGTAAATCAAAAAATATGATCAAAATAATCTAAATATGTATTTAATTATGTATTCTGGAAACGGGCTGTTACAGAAAAAGAGAGAAAAGGGAGAGAAAGAAAGAAAGAAAGAAAGAAAGGGGAGGAGAGAGGACGACCTGGCTGCAGGCCGCCACCAGCGGCCAGGATGACGGCGGTGCGTCGGAGGGGGCACCGGCGGCGCAGCAGCCCCTGAGGAGGTGGAATTAGAGCGGGGTTGAAGTGGTGTTGATATTGTTGTTATGGTTGCTGATATCGTTGAAGGATGAGGTGGTTGAGAAGGTGGGAGTTGGCGGTGATGTTGGGGGGTTGGAGGAGGAGGTGGAGATGGTGGTTGGGTGGTGTACGTGGAGGAGATAAAGGCAGAATTGATGGGTGATTTTAAAGAAGATGATGAATGTGGTGGTGATGGGTTTGGATAAAATTGAAGGGAATGGTGGTGTTATTGAAGAGGAGGGAGGTGGAGAAGAGGAGAGGGGGTTTGGAGAAGGTGACGTCGCTTGGGAGGGGATGCGGCGGCTCTGGGTGGTGTGGCGGCGACAGTCAAGAGGAAGGGGATAGGGTGGCGTTGGTAGGAGAGTGAGAGAGTTTGAGAAATTGATAGAGGAAGTGAAATGGAGAGAAAGAAAGAGAGAGAGGAAAGGAAAGAGAATGGGAAGGGAGAGGGGGATGTACGGTGGAGATAGGGGAGTTGTCGGGTCGGCAGAGGGATAGGGGGCCAGGGGAGCAGGTGGAGAAGAAAGAAAAAGAAAAGAAGAAAAAGGAAAGAAAAGAAAAAGAAAAAGAAGAAAAAGAAAAGAGAATTTTAAAAATAAGTAAATAAATATTTTATTAAATAATTAAATTAACAAGATAAAATGGGAGTATTATGTAGATGAGTGGAGAAGGAAAAAGAAAGAAAAAAAAGAAGGAAAAATAATATTATTATTTAAATTGAGTAAAAGTTGACTGTTTCAAAAATGTTTTCAAAAATTCTCAAAAATAGAAAATATTATTTTAAGATGCATGATAAAATAAAATTCAAGAAACTCAATATAGTTTTTAAATTAAAAATCCTAGAATCAACCAACGATATCGGTCGACTCCAAATCCGATCGAATTTTGATAAATTCAAAAAAATCCCCAAAAATAAGTTTAGATAAAAAATAAGATTCTAAGAAGTAATGTGAAAACTATTTTTAAAAATTCACTTCCGTTTGAAAACTAAAAAAAAATCTGAGAATCGATCGGCGATACCGATCAACACCGATTTTGAAGATTTTGCAGAATAATTCAGAAAAAATCTAGAAAATCATGAAAAATTTAAATTAGTAGAAAATAATATTTGAAACTAAAATTGGTCAAATTGGACTATCAAAATGGTTAAATCAAACAGTACGCTGGTATTGGGTAGCCAGTTCAGACTCGGACTTACTCTGAGTCCTGAAAATCCAAATCCAATACAAAATAATGACATAAATAAACACAAAGTAAAAAAAATACAAGAAAAAATAAAAAAACACGATCAAATATCAGAATATGTATCTAAGTACGTATTCCAGGAACAGGGTGTTACAATCTCCTTTAGTAAAGGCAAACATTAATTTAGAGAAAAATACTATTAAAAAGCAGTATTTATTATACCATAAATACGAAAATGCGACGATAAATATGTAATATCAGTAATCGATCATCCGTAAGGCACCAAGTGACGAAGACGTTGATAATCATCTATTCTGTGGATAGATAGATAGCGTGCTCTATAGAGATTCTCTCTTTTTGTATATCATTTTCATTTTGGTATCATACATGTACTCGACTTTGAGGCCGAGAGCCTGAGTAGTGTTGCATACATTTTAGATTTGCACTTAGTTTTCATATGTTGGCTTCAAAATTTTTTAAATTGTCCAAATCTTCAATATTTGCCATACTGTCTTTACAAATAACATAATTAAGTATTAATTTTTGTAGAGTTAAAACCAAATAAAACATGCATGGTAAAAGAAATAAACTGAAGGCTACATAGTTCAATCATTCATTTTAACTCTTAACAACATTGCAAGTGGGAAATTTTAAAACTATGTTCACTAAAGGCAAACAAACCGTAATAAAGCTACACACACAAACTAATCAGGTTCCAGCAACCTGAATCATAAATACTTAGTACAATAATGGAAACCAACAATTAAGCTAAGCTCAAAGTTAGCCATATTATTAACTGATTATTTTCCCTCTTGGGACATATGGTGTTCTAAGCTTAATAAACATTCGTATTAACTCAAGAACACAGACATTGGACTGAACAAAAACGCATACATTGAACTGAACAAAAACTGATTTTTTTTTTTGAACCCAAACCAAGCTGAACAAAAATGAAATTTTTTTTAATCTCAAAACAACAATCACAAAGAGATTAATACATTGAAATTTGCCAAATCTAAAAACAACAGCGAAACTTTAAAGATAAGAGGGTTACACCTCAATAGTTATTTTGTAGTCGAGAAGACAACAGCGAGATCGATAGAGAAAGGGTGGAAACGAGCTAAAGGAGGCGACAACAAGCTCAACAAATGGGGTTTCGGGGAAGAGATCTGAAAGGAAGATGTCAAGGGAGTGCGCAGCGGCGAGCTCGAGACGGATGGTGGCGCAACAAGCTCGACGGATGGTAGTGCGGCGAGCTTGAGAGGTCGACGACTTGATTTGGGGGAGAGAGACTCTGAGGGGGGATTTGAGAGATTGGACTGTGTGGGGGAGGAGTTTGGGGTTTGGGGATAAAATTTTAGGGATGCCATGGTCGAAATCGGTGGAGAAGGTTACTCAGCGAGCTCGAGAGGGTGGCGGGTTTCGAGGAAGAAATCTGAGAGGAAGAGGCGCTCGCCGATATCCTCGTAAATCATGATCAAAATAGTGGTGCGACAAGTTCGACGGATGGTGGTGCGTGAGCTCGAGAGGGCGGTGACTCAATTTGCAGGGAGAGGCTTAGAGGGGGATTTTAGAGACTAGGCTACGGGTAAAAAAATTAAATGGGAGCTGAATTTTTATGGTTTTGTTTGAGAGCTACTGATTAGCTCGCCAACGTGGCATGATGATGTGGCTTGCCACTATTAGGATTTGTGATTGGAATACGTCGTGAAGATAGACGAAACTTCAGAGATCAAAGAACGGATGTGCACAAAGAGTTGTGCATAGTACCAGTCGACTAGTACTGGGTATAGTCGACTAATCACAAGAGTTAGTCAACTAATACTTTGTATAGTCGAAATATCTTCTTCTTCTCTTCTTCACATTGCCTTATGATCTTGTGGTTTATTTTCGCTGCGCCGCCCCAGTCAATCTGATCATGGGGACGTCCCCTGAATCACAGAAATTGGTATCAGAGAAAGGTCAACTTAAAGATATCTGCGATCAAGTTTGATATTCAGAAGTTCGCTGGTGTCATCAATTTTAGTAGGTAACAGATTAGAATGAACGCTATCATTACCCAGAGCGGATTGAATAAAGTACTACATGTTAGGAAGAAAAAGCCTCAAGAGATGAAAGAAGAAACTTGACAGGAGTTGGATGAGAAAACCTTGACAGCTATTCAGTTTTTCTTGGCAGACGAAGTGTTGGATGAGTTTTCTACGGAAAAAATAACATTCTCATTGTGGGAGAGGCTTCAGGACCACTATCTGAAAAAATCGTTGGTGAATCGGTTAATTCTGAAGCACCGTCTTTTTCTTCTCCGCATGCATGAAGGTACACCTATCAAGTCTCACATTACAAAATATTTCTCTATTATCAATGATTTAGATAAGATAGAGGTTAAGATAGAAGATGACGATCAAGTATTTCTTTTATTGTATTCTCTACCTTCTTCATATAAGAGTTTTAGGGAAGCTATCATTTATAGAGGTAAATCAACAATCAAGATCAATGAGGTCAAGGAGCATCTGCTCAACAAGGACAAAATTAACACCCAGTTGATGGGTGAGTCTTATCATGATGATTCTGAGCAAGTTCATTATTAAAGAGAGGAGTAATGATAGAAGTTCCACTGGTAACTCAGAACATAGTAGTTTGACGTGCAACTATTATCACAAAAAGGGGTATATTAGAGCTGATTGTTGGCTTCGAAAGAAGAAACAACCAGATGCTAATGTTACTGAATTGATTGGAGAAGATGAGGAACAGTGTGACATTCTATCTGTTACAGATAAATCAGTTAGTAACAAAGATAGATGGATTATTGACTCTGGATGTTCACAGTACATCATACACTTCGGTTTAGGGGGAGATTCTTCATGGGGAATTCTGCTACAAACAAAGAGATTGGCGAAGGAACAATCCAGTTTCGGTGTCATGATGGATGCATCACTACTCTTCAAGGTGTTCGTCATGTTCCTGAATCAAGGTACAATCTTATCTCTCTTGGAGCCCTATAAGGAAAAGGGTTCAGTTTCAGTTTTAAAGGTGATCTTATAAAAGTCTTCAAAGAATCCCATGTGAAGTTTTAGGCCAAACGTGTCGGCAATGTGTATATGTTGCGAAACTCGGAAGTTACAGTTGGTGGATTGCAGTTATCCTCAGTTTCAAAAGCAGCATTTGTGGAACAATCAGAGACTACGATGCTTTCGAGCGTAGATGTTCAATTGTACCCCGAAGAGTGATTGGGACTAGATATGCAACAAGATAGTCCCGATCGTTACCCTTATGGTGCAGCAAATTCTCATAAATCCTGTGTGGATCAAGGAGATCGTTGGGTGATAAAGTTCAGATTGGACCTGAACTTATTCGACCTAATGAAGTTGTGAACCTCATTAGGGGGTTATGGAGAAGAGGGAGTGAGATGGAGATGAAGTCAAGTTTATTCAATTGTGCGTGGATGCGAGCACATAAAGCATGGTGGCTATTCTCGGATTTGAACGTATTTGAATCAAGGGGGAGATTGTTAGGATTTGTGACTAGAATACGTCGTGAAGATAGATGAAACTTTGAAGATCAAAGAACAAACGTGAACAAGGAGTTGTGCACAGTACCAGTCGACTAATACTGGGTATAATCGACTAATCATATGAATTAGTCGACTAATACTTTGTATAATCGACTAGGCAGAGAGTTGGGGGTCCGAATCTTGTCAGAGTAGTGACTAGTATTTGGGCGTAGTCGACTAATACATGATATTAGTCGACTAGTACCTTGGCCTAGTCAACTAATATCGGGTGCGGCAGTTTTTTTTTCTGAATCTGTTTCTAAATTCGATTTGGATTCAGGTTTCCTTTATTCAAGATAATGATTGTTCGTATTGATGAAATTTGTTTAGGACTAACAGAGTTCTATGGTATATAAATAACCCCTTGGGAGTGGCCTTCAATGTAATCCAATGAATTTGTGATTCCTAAGGGTGTAATTCATCTAGGTGAGAAATTCGTGAGAGAAGCTTAGCCATAAGGGTTCGTTGTTCTTGGCGGCCATCAAGAACTTGTAATCTTTTCAGCGGGAGGTGTAAGTAATTATTATTGTACTTCTTCAAAGTTTTAATAAAGTTTCTCCCTTTCTCTCGTTGACGTATGCACGATCTGTTTGATCGATGGAACCAAGTTATACTACGTGTTGGCTTTCTATTTACGTTAAAATATCTTCTTTGTCTCTTCTTCACGTTACCTTCGTAGATCCTGTGATCTGTTTCTGTTGCACCGTCCCAGTCGGTCCAGTCTTGAGGGCGTCCCAAAAATTCACAACCGTCCCGACGGATGAGAGTCAAACCGGTAGATAAAATGGGAACCAAATAGCACTATTGTATTTTATGATATAAGAGACGATAAAACAAAGAATTAAACTAATCCAAACACTGCAGTTGTTGATGGTCCAAGACCCCAGAATTCCCCAAGACCAGAATAAAAGCAGCTGCAACTGTAGATAATTCAAAAAACAAAATCAAAATCAAAATCATAATATCCTACTCTGTGGTTCAAAATCAAAGACAGATAGACACCCAGTTAAAAAATAAAAAGAAAACATTGAAGTATACGGAAAAAGCATGGGTCCGGGGGTGTCCTTTGCAAGGACAGCAGAGGGATTGAGGCCTCAGCCCCACATTATCATTTCTCACCCAAACACACCCCGGAACGCACCCGTGGCTTGTCCTCGCCCCCACCCTCACATGATCCTGTCCTCAACGCCCCCTCCCCCCTTCCCCTTGTAAATACCCCTTCACCCCGCACCCTCTCCTCGCTCATCACCAAGGCAAAAAAAAAAAAAGAAAATCATTTAATCAAGAATCAATAACAGTATTCTTCTCTTCACTTCTCTCTTGTAATAGCATTTCTTCTCTTTATTGTAAAATAAAAAATGGCACTGAGCAAGAAGTCAAGCAGAATCGCTCAGGGCGCAGTGCTGAAGCAGATTCTAAAGAGGTGCTCGAGCCTCGGAAAGAGCAGCAGCAGCAATGTGAACTCCTCGCCGCTGGACGTGCCCAAGGGGCACTTCGCGGTGTACGTGGGCGAGAAGAGGAGCAGATTCATAGTACCCATCTCGTACTTGAGCCACCCTGAGTTCCAGTCACTCTTGCGGCAGGCCGAGGAGGAGTTCGGGTTCGATCACAACATGGGGCTCACCATTCCTTGTGAGGAGGTCGTTTTCCGATGGCTGACGTCGATGCTCAGATGAACTCAAGAATTAAATTGGGGCTAGTTTCATTTTTTTTTTCTTTTTGTGTTTTTTTTTTCAAGGGAGAGGAGGAGGTAAGGAGAGAGTGAAGGATGATTGATACCCACACGAGATGTGATGTGGGTTTTTTTCCTTCAGTTTCTAAGTGCTGCCTTCTTCTCCTCTGCTTGGTTGTTGGTAGTAGGGATATGATTTTGACCCAAAAACCCAGTAGTATGACGATTTGTTAATGGGGTCTTATTTGTATTATATTTAGAGCAGCGTGTGGTTTTGCGCCGCCCTGTGAGGAGCTAATTTGATCAATGAAGAAGGAATTTATTCCTCTTTTTTTTACCCTTTAATTTACATCAAATATTGTCTCTCTAATGTTTGGATCTGTTGTTTGAATTTAATGTTAATTTAATGAAGGATTATTGAAGTTCAATGTGGGTTGTAAATGGCTCATTGATGCCATGCAGGTAAGAAAACATATTTTCAATCAATAGAAAAGACAACAGGTTCAGATTCAAATAGTTAGACTTTGATCTACATTTTTAACCTCAGCTATTAATGCTTGCTTTGAAAATTTAAGGCTGTTTTAAGTAAGTACGGATTAGGTTCTTGAGCCACTCTCTGTCTTGTAAAATTCATAAAGATTCAAGCTTGATTTTTTTAGATTTATTTGAGGAATGTGATACCAATTTGATTTTATTGCCCCCAAGAAAATTTAATTTCATGCACATTTGTTGAGAAGGAAAGGAGTCGGAAGTTTTTTTGGAAGAAATTTTGTTAAAAAGACAAGAAAAAGGTGGAGGTAGTTGACACGCATTTGTCGAATTAACGATAGCACAATATATTTTGTTAATTTTTGAAATGGGATTACAGTTTGAGGATAAACTGCAACCTGGAGCTAGGACCACAATGGGGTTATAACTGTGATAACGAGAACCTTGACCTGAGTTCATGTACTGTGTGCGACAACGCATGTTAAAGGGAATAATGAGTAGGCTATCTTGTGCTGGCTGCACTTGGAATTTTAGGCCATTATTATACTTATCAGAAGCTAATCTCTATTCTCCAGTACTAATTAATCTTTTTTTAGTTTTATTCTCGCAAACAAATGCTCCAAGCTTTTTTTTTTTTTTTTTTTTGCTTTTTAAAATTATTTCCGTACACTTTTTTCTTTATTTTTCTTTGTTTTTCATCTCTCCAACAGCCACAAGGGACAGACAAGGCTACTTAAGCCTATTTTAATGCGGTGAGAAACTCCCAGCTTCTCTTTTGCGCTCAACCACAGGTGCCTTCTTCTTCTTGAGCTCTGAAAACATAACTTGATGATACTTTAAATTCTTCTTTTGAGAGAGGCATCCCACACACTGAAGCTGCAGGTGCATCTAAGAAAATGTCGAGAGGAGGCATGAACGTTTGTAAGCAACAGTGCTGATCACACAGCATTGTGTTGCTCTGCTCTGTCCTTAATTTGTCCCAATGGCTCCACTTGTCCCAAGCACCCCATGTGTCAAGCACCCACTTTCAGTTTTGTTCATTATGGGCTATAGCTTCATGACCTAATGAGAATCAAAGGACCACTGTTCTCGTGCAATGTGGGGTAATCAAAGGACAAGGGCCTCACGAGTCGGACAGTGCTTGCAAATTGCAATGAGTGAAGGCTAGCCGCTCTCACAGTTGAGCTGAGATGAGTAGAGTGATTATGAGGAGGATCTCTTTATCCTCCACTTTGCAAGATCTTGCCTGTTGTGGGGCATGAGGGAGGGAGAGCTTTTGGGGATCCAATGGCCAATGCCTCGGTATTTTTGAGCAACAAGTTACAGAGGTTTTCAAACTCCAGGCAGATGCAGATATGCTGCATCTATTTGGGAACAAGTTCTTGGACTGGAGGGCTCAGCATGTTGATGATCTGTTACCGATCAAACAACAGAGAAACACCAAGTTGAAGACCTGAGAGTGGAAGCGGGGGTGTTAAAGATCTACCAGTAGCAAGCAATTGAAACTAAATCACCACACAATTAAAAAAACACCAGATTTAACGTGATTCGGCAGTGTGCCTACGTTCACTGGGAGGAAGGGATAAATCTTTATTGAAAACAGAGAAGAAAATATAGGAGTTATAAGAAGATCTCTCTCACACAACTCTTAATGGTAGACATCTGATATTCTCTTGAATTCTTAACACACCTTCAAAAGGCCACCACCAAGGGGTTTATATAGGCACGTAGGATGATCCTAATCCAATACAAACTCCAATAACCAAATCAGTACCGCCTCAGAAAAATAGGGAACCCATATCCAAATCAAAACAGGAAACATATCTGTATTAGAAAACTGACAGAACCTGAATTGTTTTCCAATGAATATGAGGTACTCCAAATACTAACAATTTTCACCTTGACTCATGTTCATTGAGTCCCTCCCTAGAAATTGGCTTCTGATTCATTCGCCTTCCTTTCTCTCCCTTTTTGGTTCTCTCCCAAGAGCTCGTTCACCACTTTATCTTTGGAGAATCTTGATGAAGTTCAGAGATGCTCTGAACTTCTTCACCGGAATGGTGTTCGCCATCATATCTGCTGGATTTTTCTTCGTGTTGAGCTTTACCAAATCGATCACCTTATCATCCATGACCTATTGGCGTATCTTGTCATACCTCACATCAATGTGTTTCGTTCGCTTGTGATACCTATGATCCTTAGTGACATGGATCGCACTCTGGCTGTCGCAATGAACTCGAACTGAATCTTGTATGATACTAATGTCTCAACCAATCCTTTCAACCACAAAGCTTTCTTTGATGTCTTAACTGTAGCCATGTACTCCGCCTCTGTCTTTGAAAGAGTAACTATATCTTGCAACTCTTCTTTCCAACTAATGACGCACTCAGCTACTGTGAACATATAACTCGTCATAGATCTTCGCTGATCAAGATTTCTCGCATAATCTGCATTAGCATAACTTTGTGGTATCCTAGACTTTTCTGTTTCTAATCTCTGAAACACCAAGTCTAGTCTCGCAGTCCCTCGCAGATATCATAGCACCCACTTCACTGCTTTCCAATATTGCTTTCCTATATTTGACATGAACCGACTTACTGTACTAACTGAATAGGCTAAGTCAGACCTAGTGCAAACATAGCATACATGAGTGATCCCACCGCACTAGCATATGGTACTCGAGACATTTCCTCCTCTTCCGATGATTGTAAACACTGCTAAGAGGATAATTTGAAGTGACCTGCCAAAAGAATGGTGACTAGTTTTACTTCTACTATGTTGAATCTCTCCAACACCTTGAGAACATCTGGGATAGCCAAAGTCTGCCTGAGTCTCTATCTCGAGTGATCTCCATACCCAAGATCTTCTTGGCTTCTCTCAAATCTTTCTTATCAAATTCCTTCTTGAGCTGAGTTTTAAGCTTCTGAACATGTGTCTTGTTTCTCACAGCAATCAGCAAATCATCCACATATAACAGTAAATATGTCGGATCATCACTATGCTTAAAATAGACACAACTATCATACTCATATCGATTGTATTTGCCCTTGATCATGAAAGAGTCGAAGCGTTTGTACCACTGCTTGGGAGACTGCTTAAGACCATAGAGGAACTTCTTTAAAAGACACACCTTGTTTTCTTTATCTTCCTGAATATAATTTTCATATTGTTTCATGTATATCTTCTCCTCCAGCTCACCGTACAGAAACGTTGTTTTAACATCCACCATCTACTCTAACTCTATATCAAACTAATTTGATCAATGAAGAAGGAATTTATTACTCTCTTTTTTACCCTTTAATTTACATCAAATATTGTATCTCTAATGTTTGGATCTGTTGTTTGAATTTAATGTTAATTTAATGAAGGATTATTGAAGTTCAATGTGGGTTGTTAATGGCACATTGATACCATGCACGTAAGACAACATATTTTCAACCCAAGAGAAAAAACAACAGGTTCAGATTCAGGTAATTAGACTTCGATCTACATTTTAAAGCTCAGCTATTAATGCTTGCTTTGAAAATTTAAGGCTGTTTTAAGTAGGTACGGATTAGGTCCTTGAGCCACTCTCTGTCTTGTGCCAATTATATGCCAAATTTAGGGATTCTAGTAAAATTCATAAAGATTCAAGCTTGGTTTTTTTGGATTTATTTGAGGAATGTGATACATTTGGTTTTATTGCCACCAAGAAATTATAATTTCAAGCACATTTGTTGAGAAGGAAAGGAGTTGGAAGTTTTTTGGAAGAAATTTTGTTAAAAAGACAAAAAAAAAAAAAAAAAAAAAAAGTGGAGGAGGTGGTTGACAGGCACTTGTAAAATTAATGATGGCACAATATATTTTGTTAATTTTTGAATTGGTATTACATTTTGAGGACAAACTGCAACCTGGAGCTAGGATGTTATAACTGTGACAACGAGGGACTTGACCTGAGTTCATGTACTGTGTACGACAACGCATGTTATGGAGAATAATGACTTGGCTGCCTTGTGCTGGCTGCTTCAGCCTATTTTAATGCTGAGAGAAACCCCCGACGCCTCTTTTGCCCTCAATCACAGACGTCTTCTTCTTCTTGAGCTCTGACAGAGCATGTGCAGGAAGGGACCAGCTGCAACCAACGTTGTAATAGCACCGCATGCTGATTAATTTCTAGTTTTATATTTTTGTGTTGTTGGAATTTTCTTTCCTTTTCGCTTCCATATTTTATACATGAGCGTGACCGAGCTCGGAACTGGAACTGCATGGGCAGAGATTATAACATCGCATGGTATAAGCATTGGTGCAGTTCTCCACTTTATTTTAAATTCGTACGAGCATGCATGTGTGGTCGGTGGCCAATTGCGATTTATTTTACTCCAAACGTCAAGGATCAGTGGCACTAAGATATATGCAAGAATTAACTAACCGTTTTAATTATGATCCTCTCAAATCTTATCACAATTCTGCTAGTGTTATAAAACTCCGAAAATATAACATCAAAATAGAGATTTTTAGAGACAGAATAGAAATAGAAATTCTTATTGATTTCTGAAGTGTGTACATTGAAATGAATCAGGGAGGGCCTATTTATAGGAAAACTTTAGGGTACTATGCAGTCACTATGCACGCTTGCGTCATCGCTTACATCAGCGCATAGTAAACTCATTAATGGTGCACAGTAAAGGTAGGCAGCCACGTTTATAACACTCCCCCTTGGCTGTCAACCTTACATGATGTCTCATTAAAAACTTTGCTAGGAAAACCCAGTGGGACAAAACCATAGCGAAGGGAAAAAGAGTACATCATCTCTGTATACGTGTTCTATGCTGCCTCGTTAAAAACCTTACCAGGAAAACCTTGTGGGACAAAACCATAGTAAGGGAAAAAGAGTGCAGCCACGTAAGCTCCCCCTCAAGTTGATATAAGTAGTTCTTCTTCATAAATCTCGCTTATGACGCATCCCAATATCATGAATAAGCTTTCTGAGAGTTGTAGGGGGAAGTGCCTTTGTAAAGAGATCTGCCACATTATCACTTGATCGGATATACTGAATATTAATTTTCTTACCTTTTCAAGCTCTTGGCTGAATGAGAAGAACTTCGGGGGTATATGCTTGGTACGGTCGCTTTTGATGAATCCTTCCTTCATTTGAGCAACGCATGCAGCATTGTCTTCAAACAGTACTGTTGGATCTCTGTTGACTGGTAATCCACAAGTTTCTTGGGTGTGTTGAGTTATAGATCTTAGCCATACACATTCTCGACTTGCTTCATGGAGTGCTATGACTTCAGCATGATTAGAAGAAGTGGCAATAAGTGTCTGCTTTTGTGAACGCCAAGAGATAGCTGCACCTCCACATGTGAACACATATCCTGTTTGAGACCTGCCTTTATGTGGATCTGACAAATAAGCTGCATCTGTATAACCAGTTATTTCTTATTTTGATCCTCTGGAATAAAACAAACCAAAGTTAGTTGTTCCTTGAAGATAACGAAATACATGTTTAATACCATTCCAATGTCTCCGTGTAGGAGATGAGCTAAATCTTGCTAATAAATTAGTAGCAAATGCTATATCTGGTCGGGTACAATTAGCCAGATACATAAGAGCTCCAATTGCACTTAGGTATGGTACTTCAGGACCAAGAACCTCTTCATTATCTTTGCGAGGGCGAAATGGATTTTTTTCCACATTCAATGATCTAACAACCATTGGAGTGCTTAAAGGATTTGCTTTATCCATGTTAAAACGTTTTAAGACCTTTTCAGTGTAATTTGATTGATGCAAAAGTATCCCACTTTGTAAGTGCTCAATCTGTAAACCAATACAATATTTAGTTTTCCCAAGGTCTTTCATTTCAAATTCATTCTTTAAATATATCATTGCTTCTAGGACTTCTTTATGAGTGTCAATGATGTTTAAATCATCAACATATACAGCAATGATAATGAATCCGGATGATGTTTTCTTTATAAAAACACATGGGCATATAGGATTATTCACATATCCTTCTTTTAACAAATACTCGCTTAAGCGATTATATCACATGCGCCCTGATTGTTTTAACCCATATAACGATTTTTGCAATTTGATCGAATATAATTCTCTGGGTTTTGAACTTAATGCTTCAGGCATTTTAAATCCTTCAGGGATTTTCATATAAATATCGCCATCAAGCGATCCATATAAATAAGCTGTAACAACATTCATAAGACGCATTTCTAAATTTTTAGAAGCTGCTAGGCTGATTAAATATCTAAACGTAATTGCATCCATTACTGGAGAATACGTTTCTTCATAATCAATTCCAGGTCTTTACAAAAAATCTTGAGCAACAAGTTGGGCTTTATACCTTACAATCTCGTTTTTTTCATTGCGTTTTCGTACAAAAACCCATTTGTATCCTACTGGCCTCACGGCTTCAGGCGTGAGAATAATAGGTCCAAATACTTTACGCTTATTAAGCGAATTCAATTCAGCCTATATAGCGTCTTTCCACTTTGTCCAATCATGTCTATTTTGACAATCAGTGACGGATCTTGGTTCAGAATCCTCACTTCCGTTAACAATATCACATGCTACGGAATAGGAAAATATCTCATCCATATTTTTCATCTCATTGCGATTCCATAATCCTCCTGTATTGACATAATCAATAGAGATCTCATGATTTTCTATATCTTCAGGATTTTCCATCTCTTGATTTGTCTTATTTTATATTTCTTCTGGAACACATTCTTGTACATTGGGCTTATTTTGTGTTTCTTCTGAAACACATTCTTACACATTGGGGTCATCGTGCTTATCTGCTCCTTTCTTTTTCGAGGATTTTTATCTTTGGAACCGATTGGTCTACCACGCTTCAGGCGTGTCTTAGACTCATTAGTGACTTCATTCTCGGATTGTTCTTTTGGGATTTTAATCCGAGCAAGAGCATTTACAGCTGGTATATATGATTTAGTCACTCTTTTCGTATCAGTGAACGCATCTGGCAATTGATTGGCTATTTCTTGTAAATGCATAATTTTTTGCACTTCTGTCTCACATTGTTTTGTGTGAGGATCAAGATGCAATAAGGATGGTTCACTCCATGTAATCTCCTTCTCTAGATGTTTCTTTTCTCCCCCTAATGCTGGGAAAATTGCCTCATTGAAGTGGCAATCGGCAAACCGAGCCGTAAAAACATCACCAGTTTTAGGCTCAAGATATCTTATAATAGAAGGAGATTCGTAGCCGACATATATTCCCAGTCTTCTTTGAGGACCCATCTTTGTACGTTGTGGTGGATTAATCGGTACATATACCGCACAACTAAAAATTCTAAGATGGAAAATATTTGGTTCTTGACCAAATGCTAATTGTAGAGGGGAGTACTCATGATATGCACTTGGTCTGATGCGAATTAATGATGCAGCATGTAAAACTGCATGACCCCATACAGAAATAGGAAGCTTTGTTCTCATAATTAATGGTCTAGCAATAAGTTGGAGGCGCTTAATCAGTGACTCAGCCAAACCATTTTGTATATGTACATGGGCAACAGGATGTTCAACAACTATTCCAATTGACATACAATAATCATTAAACGCCTGAGACGTAAACTCACCAGCATTGTCAAGTCTAACTCTCTTGATTGTATAATCAGGAAATTGTGCCCTTAATCTAATTATCTGAGCAAGAAATCTCGCAAATGCCACAGTGCGAGTTGACAATAAATAAACGTGTGACCATCTACTAGAGGCATCTATCAATACCATAAAATATCTAAATGGTCCACACAATAGGTGTATAGGCCCACAGATATCACCTTGGATACGTTCAAGAAATGTAGGTGATTCTGTTTTTATTTTAGCTGGTGATGGCCTTGTGATTAATTTTCCTAGAGAACAAGCCTCACATGGAATTTTACTAACTTGAAGGATCTTCTGGCCCTTTAATGTATGTCCATGTGAATTCTCAATAATTCTTCGCATCATCATTGAACCAGGATGACCTAAATGATCATGCCACAGAGTTACTGTCTCTGTATCTTCTTTAACTATCATATGTGACTCTATCACATTTATATATGTGTAATGCAATCCTGAGGAAAGCTTTGGTAGTTTTTCTAGTATGCACTTCTTTCCTGATACATAAGTAGTAAGATACATATACTTCATATTTTCTTCAGTTACAGACTGAGTATCATATCCATGAAGATATATATCATTAAAACTCAACAAATTTCTTTTGGATTTTGGTGAGAACAAAGCATCTTTTATAAAAAACTTTGTTCCATTTGACAATATAAAGCTGGTTTTACCAGTCCCTTCAATCAAGTCTACAGGACCTGATATTGTATTGATGATTGCCTTTGTTGGTTTTAATTCAGAGAAGTACCTTTTATGTTTGAGAATAGTATGTGTTGTACCGCTATCCGGTATGCAAATCTCTCCACTTTTGGTCTTGACTTCATCATTAGAATAATCCATATCAAGCTTCATGCAAAATAAACAATTTGGTAAGAATAAATTTTGAAACATATTATTATAAGGGAAATATTTCATTCAAAGATAAATTTGAAAATTACAAATAATAAAATATGATAATACATAACCATATGTCTAATTATCATCAGTGTCATGATGGGTTGGAAGATCAACAAAATCATCAGTAAAATCTGAAGCATCAAGATTAGTTGAATCATCTATAGGATCATCATGTTCAGTGAAATTCACTTCTTTCTCTTTTCCTTTCAAGGATGCTTTGTAAAGCTTGCAAAGATGCTCCGGTGTTCGGCACACTCTAGACCAGTGTCCTTTGGAGCCACATTTATAACAGGAATCTTCAGGATTTCGAAGAGAACTTTCACGAACATCTTTTTCCTTTATCATGTCTTTTTACATGATGCTTCTTGTGGATCGCGTTATTCTGTGAAGGGTTATAAAAACCACTTCGACCGCGTCCACGGCCACGTCCACGGCCACGGCCACGACCTCGTCCACGGCCACGACCATAATTATATCCTCGTCCATAATTTTTAGAGAATGCAGCATTTGCTTCTGGAAATGTTACTGAACAAGTAGGACGAGACTGATGATTTTTGATCAAAAGTTCATTATTTTTCTCTGCCACAAGAAGAGATGAAATTAGTTCAGAATATTTCTTAAAACCACGCAACCTATATTGTTGTTGCAGTGTTATATTGGATGCATGAAATATGGAGTAAGTCTTCTCCAACATTTCTTCATCCGTGATATCTACCACACAGAATTTCAACTGGGATACTATTCTGAACATTGCAGAGTTGTAGTCGCTAACTTTCTTAAAATCTTGGAAGCGCAAAGCATTCCATTCATCACGGGTGGCAGGGAGTATAACTTCCTTTTGATGATCAAATCTTTCTTTGAGATTTTTTCATAAGACACCTGGGTCTCTTACAGTGAGATATTCACATTTTAAACTTTCGTCAAGATGTCTACGGATAAAAATGTCGCCTTTGCCTTATCTTGCAATGTCGTAGAGTTTATTTATTTAATGGTTTCAGTGAGACCCATTGACTCAAGATGCATCTCAATATCAATAACCCAAGACATATAATTCCTTCCCGTGATATCAAGTGGAATGAACTCAAGCTTTGCAAAGTTTGACATGGTGATAAGTATAACAAAATATAAAAATAATTAGAATCACAACATTTTTATTTCTCAAAAAAAACTTGCATGTCAATCATAATAGCTACAATCAAAAGAGGGAGGTGAACATTAAAATAAAAAAATATGGGTAAAATTCACTGGGATCCATATCTCCAAGAAAAGCGATAAAAGTATTGATGATGATGACGACAATAATAAACTTCAGAAATAGACTAAGCATCTTGCGAAAAACTCAAACACAAAGCTTCTAGAGATGATGAAAATTTTGAGAATGAAAAGAGATTGAGGAGTGAGTTATGTGGTTTAGAATTCACCAATTTATAGGATGAAAAATAACCGTTTATAGCCATTGGGGTTTTAGCAGTTTGGGGATATAGCCGTTGGGGGTTTATAGCCGTTGGGTTTATAGCCGTTGGGGGGAGAGAGAAAAATAATTTAGATTTTATATAATTAAATATTGTAATTAAGAAAATGGTAAAATAAATGCATTGTACTACATATATTTATGAGTTATAATATATGCACGCCACTCTACTTGGTGGGTGTTTTGCAGGCATAATTAATAAAGCAATAATTATTGAAATAAATATTGGCACACCACGCTACTCGGTAAACCTTTCAGTGGGTGTTTGTCCAAATAAAATAGTAGAATAATAAAATATACAATATTGGAAGCTTGGGTTTAATCCACACAAGCATCAAATTAGAGGTTAGTAAAGATATCATAATCACATCACTTTACTATAAATAGGTGGCAGAGCCTCCTTTCATTATAGTAGTGGTGTTATATGAATATAATTAGTATAATAATTCAGTTTTTCGTAATCACATCACATTTTTATAAATAGGTGGCAGAGCCTCCTTTCATTATAGTAGTGGTGTTATACGAATATTATAAGTATAGTAACTTGCCATTCTTTACCTTGAGATAGTAGAGGTAGAGGCTGAGACTTGTGATAGGACTTTTCCTTGAGTAATGGAAGTAGATGCTCGTGACAAGTTTTACCTTAAGCTAATGGAGGCAGAGGCTTGATGTGGTAGGTTTTTTCCCTGAGCTGACGGAGGTAGAGGCTGGAGACAGACTAGAGTGATCGTGTTGATAACGTATTGTAAAACTCCGAAAATATAACACCAAAATAGAGATTTTTAGAGACAGAGTAAAAGTAGAAATTCTTATTGATTTCTGAAGTGTGTACATTGAAATGAATCAGGGAGGGCCTATTTATAGGAAAACTTTGGGGTACTATGCAGTCACTATGCACGCTTGCGTCATCGCTTACATCAGCGCATAGTAAACTCATTAATGGTGTACAGTAAAGATAGGCAGCCACGTTTATAACAGTTAGTTATTTTTTATCTCAGAAAGATATATGAAAAGTACTTAAATAGATGCGAGCAAATAATTTAGAATGTGTATCTGTTGTAAAAGAGAACAGAGAAAATGGGGCATGCAAAGGTTGAAAACATAACTTGAAAACTTGATGATACTTTACACTCTTCTTTTAGGAGAGAGATGTCACATCCCACACAATGAAGCTGCAGGTGCATCCAAAAAATGTCAAGAGAGGAGGCATGAACGTTTGTAAGCAACAGTGGTAATCACACAGCATTGTGCTGCTCTTCTCTGTCCTTAATTTGTCCCAATGGCTCCACTTTTCCCAAGCATCCCATGTGTCAACACCCACTCAGAGTTTTGTTCATTATGGGCCATAGCTTCATGACCTAATGAATCAAAGGACCACTGTTCTCATGCAATGGGGGGTAATCAAGGGACAAGGGCCTCACAAGTCGAACAGTGCATGTAAATTGCAATGAGTAAATGCTAGCCGCTCTCACAGTTGAGCTGAGATGAGTAGAGTGATTATGAGGCGGATCTCTTTATTCCTCTACTTTGCAAGATCTTGCCTATTGTGGGGCATGAGAGAGGGAGAGCCTTAGGGATCCAATGCCAGTGCCTCGGTATTTGAGCAACAAGTAACAGAGATTTTCAAACTCAAGGGCAGATGCAAATATGGGGCGCTATATGGGAACAAGTACTTGGACAGGAGGGCTGAGCAGTTAGCAGAAGGGGGAGCAGGCTGTGAACAACAATCTGATCTGCTGAAAAATATATCTGAGAGATAAATATTCATATATTTCAGAATAATAATGTGGGCTTTGGTTCCTGATATTTATGCTGTTCTTGAACATTTTCAGTCAATAATGAGAAATGATGTATCCTTTTGGTTTGGTTTCTGATGTCAAGGCCATGTGTTAGATCAATAGTCAAAAATCTGATTAATTAGTGTTGAATATCTTTGAGTAAGACATAAAAAATCTTTTACAAACTGGATCCATCTTTAGGCTTTGCTTTCTTTCAAGGTTATTAAAGGGAGAAAAAAAAAAGCCAGATTTTGTGATGCCTACAGAAATATCTTACTTGATTATTTTTGATAGATCTAACAAATCTGTGTTTTTTTAATATAAAACTCCAAAACCTTTGATATTAACGCCAAAAGCTATAATATTGTGGTTTCTGATGGTCACCACATTTGTTTAATTTAGGTGTATCTTTAATATTTTAGAGGGTACTTAAAACAGTTGGATATATCAAAATTCATAAATTTTAGAATTACTAAAAGTTTTGGAAATATATATACAAGCCTCCAAAATAGTAAAACCTTTTTTTAAACTATATCCTTCTTAAAATCATCCTTATTTTGATATGGGATATTTCTAATATTTTTCACAACCTCTTAAAATCTTTAAGTAACTGCTAAATGATAGTAATAAAAAGAAATTATTTCATATATATTGGATACACGTGGGAAGTTAAATAAGAGACCGTATGTAGCAACTTTCTCCTGCTTGTTAACTCTTTCTTCTTGTATCCTTGCCCAGCTACATATGCACTTGGCCTACTGCATATGATAGAATTCTTCTCCAAACATAGATAATAAACAAGACAATCATTTTGAGAGTAAAAATTACAAATTTTAAGAAGTCCAGCTTCATGCTTGCTGTAAAATGTAAATACTCATTCTTATACTTTAGAAGTTGATAAGCTAAGCTTTCAAAAAGAAGAGAGTTTGTTTATAAATTTTATTTTTTACTTTTTAATGATGTGTGCATGGATGGTAGTCCAATCTCAACTCTCAAATCTCTATGAAGGGAGGGTTAGTAATAACAAGCAGCTAATGTAGATCATATCTTCCGCGGTTATTCAACTAGTTGGCCTGTGTCGGTTAGAGCACGATATTCTTTACGATCATCGGTTCAAACACTGCTTTGTGAACATTTCTTCTTCTCTCAGCGTACCCCCAGTGGATCCCGTCGACGATTTAGTTAATTAACGAAAAAAGGGCTAATGTGTCTCATAGAGAGGGAGAGGTGGTCCTCAACAACAAAGGGTTAGAGAGGAGCGTGGCTATTCACACTCGCAGAATTGTTTAACACACCCACATTTTAAGAATAAAAGTTGTTGGACAGTTTTAACCTTAAATTAAAAGATCAAAATAGGCATTGATTAACTCTAATATTACAAATAAAGGAAATTCTATTTCTAAACACACACAAATAATTGCTGAATACACTCATCCAAATCTTACTTCTAATCAATTGTGCTTCTTTTTTATTTTTTAAATATTTGCTTCTTCTCCACCTACACAAATTATAAAAATTTTCTCGACATCTATACCATCAAAAAAATTTCACATTGATAGTTATGAACAAACAAATAATATCATAGGAGCATTACTGTAACACCCCGCTCCCGGAATACGTACTTAGTTGCGTATTCAGATTTTTCGATTTACTTTCTGTATTTGTTTTGCTTTATGAATTATGTATACGATTGTTTTGTCTTGGATTGGGATTCGCGGACTCGGAGTCAGCCCTAGTCTAAACCGAGGACCCGATCCTAGAGTATTGCTCGATTTGGACATTCTGGTATTCCAATTTAACCGATTTTAGTTTTAAACATCGTTTTCCAATATTTTAGATTTTCTATGATTTTCTGGAATTTTCCTGAATTAAGTTGAAAATCTTCAAAACCGGTGTCGACCAGTGCCACTGACCAATTCCCGGATTTTTAATTTATAAACTGATTGGAATTACTAGAAGTGCCTTTTTATATTATTTCTTAAAATCACATTTCCTACCTAAATACTTTTTCTGAGGATTTTATGAATTTATGAAAATTCCACCGGATTCGGTGTCGGCCAGTATCGCTGGTTGATTCCAGGATTTTTAGTTTACAATCGAGATTGAATTTATAAATTCGGCTTTCACTTTACTTCTTAAAATCATATTTTATTCTTTAATACATTTTCTGAGATTTTTCAGAATTTATCAAAATCCGGCCGACCCGGTGTAGACCGGGTTGACTTCCGGATTTTTAATTTAAAAATGAGATTTTATTTCTGAAGACCGATTTCATATTATTCCTCACGATGATGTTTTCTACCTCTGGGTATTTTTGGGGATTTTTCCGGAACAGTCGATATTTCGCGACCATATTATAATATTATTATTTTTGAATCTTTCTTTTCTTTCTTTCTTTCCTTTCTTTTCTCCCACCAACCGTAGCCCACTCCTCCACGTGGGTGACCTCACCTCCCCTTTCCCATCAATCCTTTCTCTTTTTCTTTTTTCCTTTCTTTTTCTTTTTCCTTATTTTCTTTCTTTCTCCCTTATCTTTCTCTCCCTTCTCTTCTTCTTCATTCTTCCCCTCCATTGGTGGCCGACGCCCCTTCCAAGCCACCACCGGCTTTTCCGGCGACCACCTCCGGCGGCCAACGCCGGCGATCCTTCCTCAATCCAGCCATCTCCTTCTCTTCTCTCTTTTTCTTTTCCTTTCTTTTCTTTTCCTTTTCTTTCTTTTCTTTTTCCTTCTTCCTTTTCTTCTTCCTCCCCTAGATCCGGCCACCACCGCCATCTCCGACCTCTCCTCCCTCCTCCGGCACCCCCGGCGGGGGCTGACCGCCGCCAGCGCGAAGCCGGCGGCCTGGGCGCGGCCAGGGGGCCTCCTGGCCCCCTGTGCGCGTGTGTGGAGGGGGCAGCAGCCCCCTCCCTTCTCTTCCTTGGGGTGGCCTGAGGCCACCCCTGCCTGCGCCGGCCACCCCTGGCCGGCGCAGCCTCCGCGCCCCCCTGGCCGCAGCCAGGGAGAGGCGCCAGGCCAGGCCAGGCCCGGCCTGGCCTGGGCGTGGGCGGCAGCAGCCCCCTATTGTTCCTCTTCCCCCTCCTTTGGGGTGGCCGGCACGGCCACCCCTGGCCGGCGGCCACCGGAGGGCCGCCGGCGCCGGCCCAGGCGAGCCACGGCCAGGCCTGGTCTGGCCGTGAGCTGTGAGAGGGGGGCAACCGCCCCCCTTCTCTCTCTCTCATGTTTTCTCTCCCTCTCTCTCTCTCCTGTTTTCTCTCTCTCCTGAACTCTCTCTCTTCTCTCTTCAGATCCTCTCTCTCATCTCTCTCTCTCTCCTCTCTCTACAATCTCTCTCTCTCTCCAGATTGTCTCAGTTTCTCTCTCCTCAGTTTCTCTCTCCAATCTCTCTCACTCTAGCCCTCTCTCTCTCTCTCGAATTCTCTCTCTCCTCTCCCTAATCTCTCTCTAGATCTCCCTCTCTCCTCATATTCTGCGTCTCTCCCTTGCGTCCCACTCCCTGGCTCTCTTTCTCTATTAATTGATGGACGCGGAACTCATCCCCACGTCCAAACAATTCCTTAACGCGATCCTCGCGTTCTCGTGTTAACACGACGCGGAGCTTATAACCGCGTCTGTGTTCTTCTCGTCCCTAGCTTGAACGCGGGTCTCGAACCCCGCGTTTGTGGCATCTTCGCGACGCGACTCCCGCGTCTGCGACCCCCGTGTCTCACTCTCAAAACCCGCGTCTCCCTGTGCACACTCTCTTCCCTTATACTTCTCTCTCTAGGTTTCTCTCTCTTTCTCTCTCTAACTCTTTCTCTCCCCTCTTCACCTTCTCTCTCCAATATTATATATCATTATATTATTTTATGGGCGTGCGCGAGTTCCTTGGATTTCAGAGTTTTCGGCTCTTCCGGTGATTTAGGCGAGTGTCCTCGCTCTCGCCTCCATTTGGGTTTCCCGCTTCGTCAGGTCGACATGTATTTTATTCCATGTTTCTATGTATTCTGTTTTGGGCTGAGTCCCTGTATTTGTGTATGGCCGAGTGCCAATGACTGGACATATATTGCTCTGTGACGAATGCTTGTATTAGTGTAGTTTCATTCTTGTACTTATACCATACCTGTGATGTATTTTACTGCTTTATACTATGCGTGGCCGACCCTTCAGCCTCCGGTCACTCACTATCTCGAAAGAGACGTGATTGGGACCGTCAGGTTTCTCTGGACCCTTCAGCCTCCGGTCTCTCACATCTCAAAGGAGACGTGATTGGGACCGTCAGGTTTCTCAGCTCCGTCTGGTGAGCATACTTAGCGCTCAGCGCTTTATTCACTAAATTCGTTTAGGCGAGATGCTGCCGGATTTTCTACTCGTATCTTAAACCGAGTTGTCCCGGTAACTTCGCAGAACGCATTAGTGTCTAAACTCTGTTCGCTGCCTGTGCCTCCAGCTTGTTCAGCTCCGCCTGGTTATCATGATCAGCGTTCAGCACTTTACCACTAGATTCGTTTAGGCGAGATGCTGCCGGATTTTTTACTCGCACTTTAAGCCGAGTCGTCCCGGTAATCATGCCAGACGCTCCAGTGTTAAATACTGTTTGCTGTCTGTACACTCCAGCTTGCTCAGCTCCGCTTGATTGTGCTCAGCTACTATTCTATCACATGCCATGTATTTACCTGATAAGTTAACACTTGACATGCCATGTCATTACTTCATACCTGTCTTTTACATGCTACTATTTAACACCTGTTTGTACCACCTGACAACTGTCGTGTTATCACCTAACACTAGACATGATACTACTTGGAAAGGCCCCTTGTTATGACATGACTTGCCACCGGATTAATATCAATCTCTTGACATGACTTGTTACCTGCCAATTATCATCCTCCTGTCATGCTATCACTTGACACCCGGCATGATATACTTGACTCTCATGATTATCACGATAACGGGAATGATGACCTGACATCTTGCTTACAAACTTGATATACATTATAGTACAAACGTACTCCTGATATACTTGTATTCCTGATATTCCTGGCTTGTTCCTGATCATTCCCGGAATCTGATAATCATCTAATAAATCTTAAAAGGAACAACTTGCATCGGGTCGGGGAAAACTTGCGGCTATCAATATGTGTTCGTGTTTACAGTGGTACTAGGCATGTTGTGCAACTAAAACTTCCGGTCTGACCTGTGGGCCTCCAGGCGACTGAGGGGAGTGCTGGCTCCCTCCTTCTTGGTACCATCTTAATAAGGGCAATCTATAAGACCCTCCTGTAGGCCTTGCGGCCGGTTCCATACACCAGCGATGGAACGTCCTGGGTCGTGGTCCCGGGTATGTACGGGACCCACTGTAAACATAGTTCGTTGATACCCCCGTTGGTTTCCAATAACAACCTTGCTTTACTCGGATGTGGATCTATGTATGCTGGGATGCTAGTTCACATATCTAGACATCAGGGTAAGGCGAGTAATAATAATAATAATAATAAAAGATGCCAACCATGGATCTGTTGTATGCTTTGCCGAGTTTGCTTCCATCGGGTTTTACATCGGATTTCCGGTTTTATGATTATTATATTAGCTGCTCATACCCTGCTTTACTACTTGTATCCTACTCCGTCAATCTCCTGTTCTTATCTTATCATACCATGAGCACTTCCTGTTTGATATCACTTGTCTTATATCTACTTGCTTACATGCTTCTGCTCACGACACGGTTTTCAATGCATGATTATGATTCGGTTTTATCGATACACGTGGACTTATCCTTGCACGCCATCTGGCTTTTGCCTCACCACTCGCCTGGGGAGTTCTATCTGACTCCTCTGGATCCTCATGTCCAGGTCATGGAGCTTGGAGCGGGTGGATTCTCCCAGTTGTTGGTCAGAGTGGCGCAGCGGTAGCGTGGATCTCCAGCAGACCGTCCAGAGCTCTATCCTTCCAGGCCCCCTGTGTGCCTCTCGAGTTTTCCTTTTGTAAACTCGTGAGTGCCTGTGTACTGTTCATACTTGTACATCTCTTTGTAATATCGCAATTGCGCATATCAGTGATGTAATATTATTGTAATATTCGTCACCTCTGGTGATAACTTTGTAATTGTACTCATGTGTTGGAATGTATAATGCACCATTTGCTTCCGTACTCTGATTCTTGCCTGTACTGATGCTTAGCGTATATACGTGAGGGTATTTCTGACCTGCGTATATACGTTGCAGTAACGTCTCCGTACCCGCCGGGATCGGGGCGTTACAGGATGGTACCAGAGCCTAGGCTCTACATCCTCAGTACGTCCAGACGGCAAATTAATGGTAAAGAAATTTGCAACTGGAATGCATGAGTCCTGGTTATACAGTCCAACTACAAGTACAGAGTTATCTATTTTCTTGATCATCCTTCCTTTGATTCCTAATCGCTCCCATCTTTCCCCTGTTTTGGTTTTTCGAAGCCTTATACCAATTTAAGATATGGATATACTAGAGAGGTAGTGGCTGGTTTTGAACGAAGCGATTATATGATCTATTTGGCCAACTCTATGAAGCTCGGGTATTCTCAGGATTGATCCACGATCGGGTTATCTTTTAGAAGTCGGTATTCGGGTTTTTCTACAGTTATCCTCTATTATTGGCTATATTCTTCAGAGTGATCGATGCCTGGTCTTCAGAATTCTTAAATATCGGTCTTCTTTATTTATGCTCAGGACTATCAGGGTTTTCTTTATCTTCAGCATTCTGGCTCATTCTCAGAGCGATATTAAGTATGCAGTACAGCGGGAATTCTATTGCAAAGCTGTGTTATCAGTCGGTATTATTCGACATGGTTCGAAGATTTGTACAGCCGGAAGAGCAGAGAATGTCTATATTCTGATTATTGTTTAGTCAACTTGAGGGCCCTACCTATAGTGCTTCATATCTTAATTGGTATAAATTCCGTCCTTGTCCTCTTTGTGTTCAATTTACCCCTTATCGAAATTGCGAGGACGCAATTTTTGTAAGGTGGATGGATTGTAACACCCCGCTCCTGGAATACGTACTTAGTTGCGTATTCAGATTTTTCAATCATATTTTTCGATTTACTTTTTGTATTTGTTTTGCTTTATGAATTATGTATACGATTGTTTTGTCTTGGATTGGGATTCGCGGACTCGGAGTCAGCCCTAGTCTAAACCGAGGACCCGATCCTAGAGTATTGCTCGATTTGGACATTCTGGTATTCCGATTTAACCGATTTCAGTTTTAAACATCGTTTTCTAATATTTTAGATTTTTTATGATTTTCTGAAATTTTCCTGAATTAAGTTGAAAATCTTCAAAACCGGTGTCGACTAGTGCCGCTGACCGATTCCCAGATTTTTAATTTATAAACCGATTGGAATTACTAGAAGTGCCTTTTTATATTATTTCTTAAAATCACATTTCCTATCTAAATACTTTTTCTGAGGATTTTATGAATTTATGAAAATTCCACCGGATTCGGTGTCGGCCAGTATCGCTGGTTGATTCCAGGATTTTTAGTTTACAATCGGGATTGAATTTTTAAATTCAGCTTTCACTTTACTTCTTAAAATCATATTTTATTCTTTAATACATTTTCTGAGATTTTTTGGAATTTATCAAAATCCGGCCGACCCGGTGTAGACCGGTATCGGCGGTTGACTTCCGGATTTTTAATTTGAAAATGAGATTTTATTTCTGAAGACTGATTTCATATTATTCCTCATGATGACGTTTTCTACCTCTGGGTATTTTTGGGGATTTTTCCGGAACAGTCGATATTTCGCGACCATATTATAATATTATTATTTTTGAATCTTTCTTTTCTTTCTTTCTTTCCTTTCTTTTCTCCCACCAACCGCAGCCCACTCCTCCACGTGGGTGACGTCACCTCCCCTTTCCCATCAATCCTTTCTCTTTTTCTTTTTTCCTTTCTTTTTCTTTTTCCTTATTTTCTTTCTTTCTCCATTATCTTTCTCTCCCTTCTCTTCTTCTTCATTCTTCCCCTCCATTGGTGGCCGACGCCCCTACCAAGCCACCACCGGCTTTCCGGCGACCACCTCCGGCGGCCAACGCCGGCGATCCTTCCTCAGTCCAGCCATCTCCTTCTCATCTCTCTTTTTCTTTTCCTTTCTTTCCTTTTCTTTTCTTTTCCTTTTCTTTCTTTTCTTTTTCCTTCTTCCTTTTCTTCTTCCTCCCCTAGATCCGGCCACCACCGCCATCTCCGACCTCTCCTCCCTCCTCCGGCACCCCCGGCGGGGGCTGACCGCCGCCGGCGCGAAGCCGGCGGCCTGGGCGCGGCCAGGGGGCCTCCTAGCCCCCTGTGCGCGTGTGTGGAGGGGGCAGCAGCCCCCTCCCTTCTCTTCCTTGGGGTGGCCTGAGGCCACCCCTGTAACGGTCCCAGTTAAAAATTTTCCATTTAACATAATCATCTCGTATAATCCAAGCATGGGGCCCATCAGTATAAAAATACTTCAACACATACATCAGATAACATGTATGATCTATTTGAGACTTATCATACTAACATCTATAGTTCTATAATCCATAAGAATACAGTCTTCATTATCATCTCAATACATATGTTCATACAAGAATAGTCCAACACCAAGTTCTTTAATATTTACATGCCACGGTCGAAACACAGCTAAACATAAGCATGCTTATACAAAGCCATATATATCTAACAAAAGTAACTCCTACTGCTGAGGTACCGGTGGTAATGTCCGCGCCACTGCCCTTAAGCAGGACCTTTGCCTTTGTCCAAACCTGTAGTTAGAGTTGGAATAGAGTGAGCTTGACGGCTCAGTGAGTAAAACAATATTTAAATGCACTTAGCAGGTAAGCATACATGGTTGAATCATCCGGTTGACATGAGTATCAATATACTAGTTTTATTGGATCTCATAATTTACCATGAACCAAAACAGAACACAGTAACAATGCCTTACTAGTCGACTAGGCCACTCTATAGTCGACTAATACTAACGGTAAGTCGACTAATTCTGGAGCTATTAGTCGACTAATCCTGCTTCACACGTACCTGCTTCTTTACTGGCAAACGGGGACTTTTGCAGTCGACTACTCTTCCTGGTATAGTCGACTAATTCCGGGACTAGTCGACTGAAGTTTCCTCTAGTCGACTAAAACTGTGAAAAGTTGTGCTACTATCTGTGGATCATCTATAGTCGACTACCATCTTGGTGTAGTCGACTAATACTAATTATTAGTCGACTGGTAGGTAAGTCCTAGTCGACTAAAACTGTGAAAAACAGATTTTTAACTTCTGTTTACACTCTGCCTCTGGGATTAGTCGACTACAGTCTGTTTGTAGTCGACTAATCCTGCTATATCAGCAGTTCTCTGCTTACAAAATCACACCTATAGTCGACTAATTCCTGGACTTAGTCGACTAACTTACATAAAAACAGCTTGTTTAAGAAACTATTCCAGATCTGAAGTTAAAGAATCATGCATGATTTTATCATAGGACTTCTATCATGTCCATATACATGTACACAAACATATATACACATATGTTCTTCCCTTCAACGCCTCCGGTTCAACCCGGTCCCTTCCTCTGAAACACACAAACACAAACACAAACACAAACATATATACACATATGTTCTCCCCTTCAACGCCTCCGGTTCAACCCGGTCCCTTCCTCCGAAACACACAAACACAAACACAAACACAAACATATATATACACATATGTTCTCCCCTTCAACGCCTCCGGTTCAACCCGGTCCCTTCCTCCGGAAACACATATATCATCATACCATATCAATATGCAGGATATGTAAAATATCATAATTTCATAAGCAACAGTAACAATTATTTGCAGAATTGAAAACACATGATCCCCAAAATACACATAGGGTCAATACTTGCATATCCACATGCTTATTTCATTTCTTACGCATTTCTACTCATTTCTACTCATTTCTATTCATTTCTATTTATCATATTGATAAGATTAGTATATTCTACTCACTTGTATGGCTGATCTTGGCTATTTGTAGTTGTTGCCTTTGTTGTTGCTACGGTTGCCTTGATCCTTGTTGTTTGTTACTTGAAAAGGAGGGAGTTCTTTAAGAGAGAGAGAGAGTGTTTTAAGAGAGAGAGAGTTTTTGAAAAAGTGTTGAATTCTCTTCATCTTTCTCTATTTATAGTTTCAATCCTTCCATAGATTTGTGCCATGTGTCCCTCCATAAATTTATGCCATGTGTCCCATCATTTTGTAAAAATATAAAGGAGAGGGGTTTATTTGTAAAATAGGAGGGTGAGGTGTTTCTCTTGACCAATCAGAACTAGCCATGGAGATGGAGATATTTTGATGGAATATTTGAGAAGCTTGGAGAAGATTGTGGAAGGAAAAGAAACTTGTGGAGGAAGAAAAATCTTATACCTGTATAAATACTTACGTATACACTTGTATATACGTACCCGTATAATACGGGTCTACTTCATACGCGTATTATACGCAGAATACAAAAATATCATGCATGCACAAATGACATTTTAGGAAAATACAATACTTTAATTGAGGCAACTGTTACATTCTACCCTCCTTATGAAAGTTTCGTCCTCGAAACTTAACGTACCTTAGATTCTCATTTCCTCTTCCAGCTCCCAAGTGGCTTCTTCTATGTTTTGATTTCTCCACAAAACCTTGACCAAGGGAATATTTTTGCTTCTCAATTTCTTCTCTTTGCGATCAAGAATTTGTATTGGTTCTTCCGTGTAAGATATGTCTTCTATCATATGCAGGGGTTCATAGGAGATGATATGAGCAGGATCGGGCACATACTTCCTCAGCTGAGATACATGAAATACATTGTGCATCCTTTCTAAGGCAGGGGGTAGGGCCAAACGATAAGCAACCGGTCCAATCTTATCCAATATTTCAAACGGACCCACATATCTAGGGGCTAATTTGTTCTTATTGCCGGCGCGTCTCACTCCTTTCATAGGAGATACCTTTAGGAAAACACTATCCCCTACCTCAAACTCTAGTGGTCTGCGACGATTATCTGCATAAGCTTTCTGTCTGCTCTGGGCTGCTTTCATCCTTTTTCTGATTAGCTTGATCTTCTCTGTAGCTTCTTGAATTACATCGGGGCCAAATAGTCTTCTGTCCCCAACTTCCTCCCAACAGATTGGTGATCTACACCTCCTCCCATATAATGCTTCAAATGGAGGCATACCGATAGTGGATTGATAACTATTATTATATGCAAACTCCACTAAGGGTAGATAGTTGTCCCAACTTCCCCCAAAATCCAGTACACAGGTTCTCAACATATCTTCTAATATTTGAATGGTCCTTTCTGACTGTCCATCCGTTTGGGGGTGGGCTGCTGTACTGAATTGCAAGTTAGTACCCATAGCTCTGGACAAACTTTTCCAGAATCTGGATTGAAATCTTGGGTCCCGATCTGATACAATGGATTCAGGTACTCCATGTAATCTAATTATCTCTCGGACATATACCTGAGCCAATCTTTCCATTGAATAATTAATCCGGATAGGTAGAAAATGGGCAGATTTGGTGAGTCTGTCTACTACTACCCAGACTGTATCCAGTCCTTGGGACGTCCGAGGAAGTCCAGTGACGAAATCCATAGCAATTTGACTCCACTTCCATTCAGGAATAGGTAAAGGTACTAACAAACCTGGGAGCTTCTTATGTTCAGCCTTTACTTGTTGACAGACTAAACATTTGTGGACAAAATTGGAAATGTCCATCTTCATACCATCCCACCAGAAGTTATGACGTAAATCTTGATACATCTTTGTGCTTCCGGGGTGAGCTGTATAAGGTGTACTATGAGCCTCCTTCATTATTTCTTCTTTAATCTCTGCTACCTCTGGCACACATAGTCTGTGTCCAAGCCTTAAGACATCACCTTCTATGTGAAACTCCTTGAGTTCTCCTTCTTGTACTTTCTTCATCATCTTCTTTATTTGAGTATCTTCTTGTTGTGCCTTTTTGATCTTGTCGTAGAGATTAATTTGGATACTCACTTGATTCAGTTGATACCCAGAATTTGAAGAATCAATGACTCGCACTTCTATTTGCATCTCTTCTAGGTCTCTTAATAGTCTTACTTGACGAGTCATCAAGGTGGCCAGTGTTCCTCCTGATTTCCGGCTCAAAGCATCAGCTACTACATTGGCCTTCCCAGGGTGGTATTGAATAGTAATATCATAATCTTTTATTAGTTCTAACCACCTCCTCTGCCTCATGTTCAGTTCCTTTTGTGTGAAGATATATTTCAAGCTCTTATGATCAGTAAAAACTTCACAAGACACTCCATACAAGTAATGTCGCCAGATCTTTAAAGCAAAGATCACAGCGGCTAATTCCAAGTCATGAGTGAGATAATTCCTTTCATGGGTCTTCAATTGCCGGGATGCATAGGCAATAACTTTTCCATTTTGCATTAATACACATCCCAATCCCAGTTTTGATGCATCACTAAAAATGACAAATCCTTCAGTCCCTGAAGGTACTACTAAGACAGGAGCAGATGTTAATCTGGCTTTAACTTCCTGAAAACTCCTATCTTGATCTTCTCCCCACACAAACTTCTTATTCTTTCTGGTTAATTGGGTCATTGGTGCCACAATCAAAGAAAATCCTTCTACAAATCTTCTATAGTACCCTGCTAATCCCAAGAAACTTCGAACTTCAGTCGCATTAGTGGGTCTAGGCCAGTCTCGGATTGCTTCAATCTTCACCGGATCTACTGCTATCCCCTCTTTGGATATAATATGACCGAGAAATCCTACTTGCTCAAGCCAAAATTCACATTTCTTCAATTTTGCATAGAGTTGCTTCTCTCTCAAGATTTGAAGGACAATTTTAAGATGTTCCTCATGATCTTCCGGACTCTTTGAATAGACCAGAATATCATTAATAAATACCACTACAAACTGGTCTAAGTATGGTTGAAACATCCGATTCATTAGGTCCATAAATGCTGCCGGGGCATCAGTGAGTCCAAAAGGCATGACTAGAAATTCAAAGTGTCCATATCTTGTCCGAAAAGCTGATTTGGGCACATCTTCAGGTTTGACCTTCAACTGATGATACCCCGATCTAAGGTCTATCTTGGAAAATATACAAGACCCTTGCAATTGATCAAATAGGTCATCAATTCGAGGGAGAGGGTACTTATTCTTGATAGTTGCTTTATTCAATTCCCGGTAGTCAACACATAATCTCATACTCCCATCCTTCTTCTTGACAAATAGGACAGGTGCTCCCCAGGGAGATATACTTGGCCGAATAAAACCTTTGTCTAATAATTCCTGCAATTGAGTTTTAAGTTCTTTCATTTCTGCAGGGGCCATACGGTACGGTGCCTTAGAAATTGGGGCAGTACCGGGTATTACATCGATTGTAAATTCTACTTCCCGATCTGGGGGCAACCCTGGTAAGTCTTCCGGGAATACATCAGGGAACTCATTCACAATTGGAATAGTCATAATATCTACATCAATTCTGGTGGTATCCAACACCGAAGCCAGAAATCCTTGGCACCCTTGCTTCAATAACTTGGTGGCTTTGATGGCTGATATGTGAGGTATGTCATAATTTCCTTTCTCTCCTTCAAAGATAAACTCTGGAGTCCCTTCCATTTTAAAGATAATCCTCTTTTTATTACAATCCACATAAGCACCACTGGCAGACAACCAGTCCATTCCTAGTATGGCATCGAACTCCATTTCGCCTAGCTTTATCAGATCAACAAAGGTCTTCATTTCTCCAATTATTACTTCACAATTCGTATATCTAGTGCTAGCTATTAAATTCTCCCCTATAGGTGTAGACACAACCAATTGAAATCCTAGGGGTTTTGATTCTTGATTTAATTTATAAGCAAAAGCACTAGATACGAATGAATGAGTAGCTCCAGGGTCAAATAATATATGAGCAATATGTCCTGATACGGAGATCATACCTTCCACCACTGCATTTGAGGCCATTGCTTCTCGGTGGTTCAATGCGAAGGTTCTGCCTTGCACCCGAGGTTGCTGAACCGATGACTGGGTTGCAGCAGAACGTGGAGCATTACTGGGTGGCATGGAGTTACTGGCTTGTCCTCTGGAAGGATTCGTCCTCATGATCGGCCTTCCATTTCCTCTACTAAATCCTTGGCTTCCACGCGTGGTTGGACAATTTTTCCTTAGATGTCCCACTCCTCCACAATTAAAACAAGACCTGTCTGGGAGACAGTTTCCAAAATGATTTATTCTACACCTCTGACACCAAGGAGCCTCCGAGCCTCTGGGATGGAACGCAGAGGTAGTTTGTGTCTTCGAGGCGGTGTCGCTGTTCCTCAGCCACGTTCTCCCGCCTCTGGCTCCTCCTCCTCTATAGGTGTTAAACCCAGATCCTCTGCTACTGGCTGGTCCTGATGCCGTCCTCATAGGAGGTTCTTGATAACGGGGGCGCTTAGAATTGGGAATTTCTTCCACCCATTCTCCCTGACCTTCTTGTATGTCCATTTCTACCTCCAAAGCTCTTTCTACTGCTTGGAGATAATTTCTCAGTTGTAATGGAATCAGCCGGCCCCGAATATCTGATCTTAGGCCCTTAACGAACCTCTTTGTCTTATCTGCTTCACTCCTAACCAAAGCATCAGCATACCTGGATAGCTGAGTGAATTTCTGATCATACTGGGATACATTCTTAGAATCTTGACGGAGTTCCAAGAATTCTGTTGCCATTTTATCTCTGGCTGTCTCCGGAATGTATCTCTCAGTAAATTTGTTCACCAAGAACTCCCAGGTGATTGGTTCCCTTGTATTCTTCATACTAAGTTTCACTGCCCTCCACCAATGTTCCGCTTCCTTCTGGAACATAAAAGAAGAGAAGGACACCTTTTGTTCATCAGTGCAACTCATGACTTCCAGAATCTTTTCTATTTGTAGAAGCCATGCTTCGGCTTGCAAAGGGTCCGCCTTCCCTTCGAATACGGGCGGTTTCATTTTCTGAAACTGCTCCAGTGCTCGATGAGAATTGTTGTTGCTCGCCCTGTTTACTAATTGCGCGAGCCAGTCCGGCATCACCCCCGGAGTCTCCTCATTCCCTCTATTTCGAGCTTTAGAGTCTTCATTAATGTTCGCGGGGTGCGCGCTCCCCATCTCGCTATAATGTGTCGTATCGAGTGACAGGGCTTCTTCAGGTGGTGGTTGGTTCAAATCCATGCGTTCGCCTTATATGAATATAAGGGCGTCTTATCAACACATTACACAATTTGGATTAAGTAGGGATAAAACTTTTTCTCATATACTCATACTAATAATGTCACTTGTGAAACAACAACTTGTTATATATGTATATATAGTTACATCCATCATGGATACAAAAAGTGTCCTTCCGACATGCCTGCCTACTGGAATATCCGGACTACTTCCTGCGCATTCATAAGATATATGCCAGGGTACATACAACAACCCTACGGATATCCATTATCTAACATATTAGGCCTATATACATAAATACATCAAAAGTGTCAGTTATAAGATTCACCCCTCACAGGGTGGGGTATCCCCACTAGGATCCTTGCTAGTATTGTTGTTATTATCCAAATCCTCTTCGGGGTCTTTCTCTTCGGGGTCTTCTTCCGATGACTCATCCCCGGCACAGTGCCAGTCATCTAAGTCATCATATAGATCCATGTCTTTTTCCCATGTCTCGTTCCAAAAGACACCTCCATAAGTAAAGCCCCTTCGAGTTTCTTCCTTAATCGTACTCGAGTGCTCCACTACTGATACTTCAACCGAATCTCCTATGACACTACTTGTGTCAACCGGAGTAGGTTCAGGCTTGTTAGATGCCTGCGACTCGACCTCTTCACCATCTATCCAGTTCAGGGGCATAATCATTTTTGCAGGGTCAGTTTCATCTGACTCATATCCCCAGTCCATCGAGTCCGCTATCCAGCTCTTACTCGAGCTGTCGGAATTAGAGGCTGACCAGAATATATCAGAGTCTCCCATCTATATGTAAACAAAACGAACATATTAATTTCGAGTCCATGAAATCATCTTAATCATATGACTATCATCAAGCACCAACATAATTAGACACACTTATAACTATACTTCTTGTCACCAAAAGACCAACTACTTAACTATAATCACATGTCTGTATGTAATTGTAAGTTCACCTAGAGGGGGGGGTGAATAGGTGATGGCTAATCTAAAGGTCACTTATGATCAAATAATGCGGAATTAAAACTAAGTTGACCAAATTAAAGTTTCTTTTAATTAAACACTTATGTATAACACAAGAGTGTTGCCGAATTCCCCTTGCGAGGCTCTGGACAAGCTCCTCTAGATTCCCCTTGAATGGGTTGAGGTGCCGCGTTGGCTCTCTTGGTTGAATACTAGTGTTAACAACAATCCCAAGCAAGTATGTATATCAATTATGAGCACAAGGGAATATATCATGCATATATAAGATGAACACAATAAATTGAATGCAAGATATAAAAGAGACAAAGAGAGAGAGAGGGATAGAGTAAGCAATCGCAAACACAAAGGGTTTGTTTCGAGGTTCGAGCACACTTGCTCTACATCCCCGCCTTCGACACACGAAGGATTTCCACTATGCAAGATCCCACCGGATCTCTCCTCGGTGCCGTACACCTACAAACCCTCGGACTCCCAAGTCCCGTACACACGCAAGTCCACCGACTCGCCGAGGCCGTACCTCTACCACCAAAAGTTCACAACCGAACTCCTACCACCAACAACGAGCACACTTGCCCGTTTCCTCAAATACAAAGAAAAATCTCTTTGATGATCACAACACTTGATCACCTAAAGAGCACTCTCACTACAACACACCTATAGGAATATCTAGCAATGAATAGCTCAAGTGTGGTGTGAGAAAATCAAGGAAAGAAAGCTATGGAGGAAAACTCAAGAATCACTTTTACACACTCAATAAAAACTCTTCCTTTTGATTGGAAGTATTTGCACTAAAATCTTGTGGAGAAACTCTTCTAAAAGTATCTGAAAAACTGCTCAAGAAGTCTCCTAAATGTTAACCTCAAAACAGATGACAAAATCCCTATATATAGGCTGCCCAGAAAAAGAGCCGTTGGGGTTCTGTCAAAGCTGGCGGTCGACTGCCGGTCGACCGGCCAACGGTCATTTTTCTGACCGTTGCAGCCACCGGTCGACTGGTGAGTCGACCGCTCTTCTGGAATGAACTGTCGGTCGACCGATCCGGTCGACTGGCATTTCCAGAGAGCAACAGGTTTGGGGCGGTAGGGTGTCGGTCGACCTCCGGTCGACTGATACGCACATGCACAAAATTGTGCATGTCGGTCGAGTGCCGGTCGACTGCCGGTCGACCGGTCACTGAGAAATTCTGAAAAATCAGAACTTCCAGGACCTGGAAAATTATGGAATTGGTTTTGGGTCTTGGATAAAATGTTTTGGTCTTGAAAGATCATAGAGTATGAGCATGTGTCATACTACTATCAAGGTAAAATACTTGGTAAAAATTCTTTTGATAAAAACCTAATTTTCCATGAAATGTTTTTCCAAACCTTTATCAAATACAAAAACAAGATATTTGAGTTCATTTTTAAAGCATAGTGTGTATGGATATGATCCACTACACAATCGTAAGAAATATCTATGTTTTTGACATAAAGCACTAAACATGATTTTGGTTTAAAGATATGAACTATGAAATACCAAAATCCAAGATAAATGTTTTGTCTCAAAGAAAATCTTTGTTCTAAATAAAAATTCTTTTCCAAACATAAAAATCTTTTATGAAAGCAATTTAAATCAAGAGTTCTATCAAGAGTGTGTGTGTGTGATATAACTTGAGCAATCCACCAACTATCTATCCTTTACATTTTTACTAAAACAAAAATACAAATTCTATACCTAGACCCAAGTCTTCAATTTCTTGAAGTCTTCACTTGAAGCTTCACATCATCTTGACTTGGTCCAAGCTTGATCCAAAGCTCCTTGGATCACAACATGCAAGCTCCAAATCTTGATCTTTTAACCTTTGTTGAGCTTTGCACCTACTAAGATCTTGATCATGAATCTGTCACTAATTAAACACAAGATCATTAGTAAATATAACTTCATGAGTTGATCATCATCAAAACTAGGGCGATAGGCCTTTGGGCCAACAATCTCCCCCTTTTTGATGATGACAAAACTCATGGAGTTATATATGCATGGATTAAAGTAAAGCTTCAAAGAAGCTCCCCTTAACTCATGCATAATAAATAAGCAATAGATATTCAATGAAGTACATAAAAATGTATGCAAATGAATGCACAAAATGCACAAATCTTTTTCTCAAACTTTATATTCTTTTATTTATTTGGTATGCATGAGTAAAAGCACAAGTCAAAATCTTTCTCCCCCTTAAGTAAGGAAATCATGAAATCATGCTCATATAAAATCACAAATTCTTCTCCCCCTTTTTGTCAATCATCAACAAAGGGTTCAAAGAAAAATACATCAAACAAATTTTTCTCCCCTTTTTGTTAAAACAAAGAGATCAAGGAGGGGTAAATACAAATCAATCAATAAAAATATAAATTCATGAAGAGGAAGACGTTAAGTTAGCTTCCCGACACATATACATTACATGAAAGAGGGATGACAAGCCCTAATTCACATAACGTATAATATGTCATGCATAAGAGGAGATGTGAAGCTCCCCTACACACGTATATCATATAAAGAAGAGTTGTCAATCTCCTCAATTTATAATATACTCAACATAAATCTATATGTAAGAGAGATGTTAAGCTCTCCTTGCATATAGACAATACAAATCAAAAATTTTGAATTTTTCTTATGAAAACAAAATTTTGAAATATCTTAAAATATAATATTTTCTTTTAAGGTACCAAATGTAGAACAACCAAATTTTGAATTTTGATACCAATTATGAAATACAATGCATAAGCTTATTATGAAATACCAATTTGAAATCTAATTAAGCTTAGCATCAACAATCTTTGTGCTTAAAAATATAAGAGTCAATTTTAGCTAAAGCACAAGTACAAATCATATATATGTATGAAAAGAGTATATCAATTGAAGTAGATACATACATATATGAAAGAACAAAATATGAGTATATACAACAAGAGTCAAATTGATACCAATTGAAAATATCCAATGATACCAATTGAAAAGTAAGCATAAGTGTATACATCATATAATCTACTATATGAAGAATTCAAACTAGTTAAATGAATAACAACTAGTAAGGAATCCTTCAACCAAGGAATACAACAAAAAAATATTTTCATGGAATATGCATAAATCACAAGGCACTAAAACACTCTAATCCATAAAGTCCATTTAATGTTTTCAAGAGATGTGAGTGTACTAATGTTATGTGAAACATGGCATCATGAAAATTACAATAAAACTCAATATTCCTTCAATTCATAAATTTTGAAAATACGAAAATCATCACAAATTTTAATATATGAAAATCATCAAAATTATATTTCATAGCATATGTATGTTTTGACAAGACATTAAGTATACATACATATCCCCAAAATACATTTGAGTCCTTATAAATAGATTTGCATGACAAGCAAATGACTCAAGGGTTATCCATGTATATTTTAATGTTTTGGCAAAAGAAACTTATACATGAAATGAAATCACATGATCAAAACATAAATCCAAATGGGAATACAAGTTTAAGAATGTAATGATCATCAAAACTAAGCAATACAAGCACATCTAATGGGTTCAAATAGGCATTTAAGCACACATATAGATAGATTTATTTGTAGCCCATAATATGTACAAGTATAAATCCTAGTGTTGATAAGAATTAACATTTAAACTAATATTCAATACATGAAGCGTTCAAAATTTTGAAATCACAAAAGAATTTATCCATAAAAATAGGATCATGTGCATCAATTGAAGAATAGATAACTAGTTTAAATGAATTTTTGACAAACTAGTTAAAGATCCTTCATAAATATGAAATCATATGTATTTCATGAATAATACTAAATACATAAAAGTTCAAGCACTCATATTCCATAAAGCTCCAAATTATATCTTTTCTTGAAGATCGAGTGTTCAAAGGTTATGTAAGTAGTATCTACATGAAATTAGTCATTGAAGCCCAAATGAAATATGACTAACAAAAATTTTTATTAAATCAACACATAAAAATCATGTTTCACTAAAATCAACAATTTTCATGGTATATGTATGGTTTATACAAATCCAACAATATGCATACATATCCCAAAAATAAAAGAGTCTATTAAATGTTTGCATGAAGGCAAGAGACTCACGGGTATACATGTATATTTATTAGATTTGAATTAAGCATGCATATACATGAAGTAAATCACAAAAATTGGCAAAACATGTATATATGAGAATTATCAAAACTAGATTATACATATGCATAAAGTGGATACAAGTGAGCATGAAGTTCAAATTATTTAAGAGTCAATTGTAATTCACTATTTGTGTATGTATACATACAAGTTTGACAAATCTACATCTAAGCATGTAAATACCACATGAAGCACAAATCAAATAAAATCATGAACATGCTATGAGTATGACATATGCAAAAGCATGTACATAAAGGTAGGAGTTTAGAAATTATTACCAACTCCAAAGCTCCAAATATGGTGGCCTTTTCCACCAAAATTTCCTTGATAGCAATGCATCTATAAGAGTGTCCATCATATCCATTGCATTGGCTACCAAGGCACCAATCCTCTCACGTTTTGTGAGAGCCTCCACCTACATCAAAATCAAAAGGTGGGGGTTTTGGTACCCATGTTTTCTTGGGTCCTTTGGGGTTAGCATTGTTATAAGGAACCCAAAATCTATTATATTTAGCAAAATATAAATATGGTTTCTTATCAAAACAATATCTTGCTAGATGGCCTTTGCGACCGCAATGTGTACAAATGTACACCTTAGCATGATGCTTATGAGTGTGATTGTGATCGTGATGTGCACCATAAGCATGAGCATGATGAGTATGATGATGTGCATGAGCATGAGGAACTTGTTTCTTTTGAAACAAAGATTCCAACTTAGAATGATTAAATGCATATGTGCTCAAATTAGAGCTCAAATTATTTATCTTATTTTTCAAATTATTAATCTCACTAGTGGAGGCATGTAAAGCATGGTGAGATGAAGAACCATTTTTCTTTTTCTTTTTAGAAACAAAATCCTTTTCTTTTTCAACAAATTTTCTTTTCAAGGATTTATTTTCTTGCAAAATATCTTCTTTTTGTTTTTCAACCAAATCAATCTTTTCCTTCAAAGTATTGTTTCCTTCACATAAAATACTCAATTTTGAAAATAAGGAAACATTCTCATTTTTCAAATCTTCTTTTTCTTTTTCTAAACATGCAAGTTTTTCTTTAAAAGAATTATTTTCTTCATGCATGCAATCAATGTTCTTTTTCAAATTCTTGTTCTCCTTTTCTAAACATGCAATGTTATCTTTACATGAATCATGGTCTACATGCATGCTAGCAATGTCCTTTTTCAAATTTTTATTATTCTTTTTAAGCATGTCATATTTCTCAAGCAACAATTGGCAAAATGTATTAAGCTCATCATATGACATACAAGCATCCTCATCATCGGATTCGGTATTTACCTCAAGGGGGTCATCCCCTTGGACCATGTAGCACTTGTTGGAGGTGTCGCTTCCAACATCCGAATCGCTCCCCGCATAGTATTGTTCATTTTCGCCAAGGGAGATGAGGGTGTTCCATACTACAAAAGCCAACTCAATGTTAGAAACCCTAGATAGATAATCATCATTTAGGGTTGATTTAAGAGCATGAAGGGCTTTTGCATTAGCCTCAAAATTCTTACCATCTATACAATAAGCATTATTAGTAGTGGCAAGATATACATTATAACCTAGGGCTTTGAGGAATAATGACATCTTAACTTTCCAAATGTGGATGTTAAGAATATCAAAGGTGGGTGGTGACATAAAGTCCATGGTGAGGTGTGTGTGTACAACAAATATTGTGATTAGCCCAAATGTAGGATCTTTAACTCTTAGGTTGTTAGACCCTTATCAAGAGCACTAGCTCTGATACCAATTGTAAGTTCACCTAGAGGGGGGGTGAATAGGTGATGGCTAATCTAAAGGTCACTTATGATCAAATAATGCGGAATTAAAACTAAGTTGACCAAATTAAAGTTTCTTTTAATTAAACACTTATGTATAACACAAGAGTGTTGCCGAATTCCCCTTGCGAGGCTCTGGACAAGCTCCTCTAGATTCCCCTTGAATGGGTTGAGGTGCCGCGTTGGCTCTCTTGGTTGAATACTAGTGTTAACAACAATCCCAAGCAAGTATGTATATCAATTATGAGCACAAGGGAATATATCATGCATATATAAGATGAACACAATAAATTGAATGCAAGATATAAAAGAGACAAAGAGAGAGAGAGGGATAGAGTAAGCAATCGCAAACACAAAGGGTTTGTTTCGAGGTTCGAGCACACTTGCTCTACATCCCCGCCTTCGACACACGAAGGATTTCCACTATGCAAGATCCCACCGGATCTCTCCTCGGTGCCGTACACCTACAAACCCTCGGACTCCCAAGTCCCGTACACACGCAAGTCCACCGACTCGCCGAGGCCGTACCTCTACCACCAAAAGTTCACAACCGAACTCCTACCACCAACAACGAGCACACTTGCCCGTTTCCTCAAATACAAAGAAAAATCTCTTTGATGATCACAACACTTGATCACCTAAAGAGCACTCTCACTACAACACACCTATAGGAATATCTAGCAATGAATAGCTCAAGTGTGGTGTGAGAAAATCAAGGAAAGAAAGCTATGGAGGAAAACTCAAGAATCACTTTTACACACTCAATAAAAACTCTTCCTTTTGATTGGAAGTATTTGCACTAAAATCTTGTGGAGAAACTCTTCTAAAAGTATCTGAAAAACTGCTCAAGAAGTCTCCTAAATGTTAACCTCAAAACAGATGACAAAATCCCTATATATAGGCTGCCCAGAAAAAGAGCCGTTGGGGTTCTGTCAGAGCTGGCGGTCGACTGCCGGTCGACCGGCCAACGGTCATTTTTCTGACCGTTGCAGCCACCGGTCGACTGGTGAGTCGACCGCTCTTCTGGAATGAACTGTCGGTCGACCGATCCGGTCGACTGGCATTTCCAGAGAGCAACAGGTTTGGGGCGGTAGGGTGTCGGTCGACCTCCGGTCGACTGATACGCACATGCACAAAATTGTGCATGTCGGTCGAGTGCCGGTCGACTGCCGGTCGACCGGTCACTGAGAAATTCTGAAAAATCAGAACTTCCAGGACCTGGAAAATTATGGAATTGGTTTTGGGTCTTGGATAAAATGTTTTGGTCTTGAAAGATCATAGAGTATGAGCATGTGTCATACTACTATCAAGGTAAAATACTTGGTAAAAATTCTTTTGATAAAAACCTAATTTTCCATGAAATGTTTTTCCAAACCTTTATCAAATACAAAAACAAGATATTTGAGTTCATTTTTAAAGCATAGTGTGTATGGATATGATCCACTACACAATCGTAAGAAATATCTATGTTTTTGACATAAAGCACTAAACATGATTTTGGTTTAAAGATATGAACTATGAAATACCAAAATCCAAGATAAATGTTTTGTCTCAAAGAAAATCTTTGTTCTAAATAAAAATTCTTTTCCAAACATAAAAATCTTTTATGAAAGCAATTTAAATCAAGAGTTCTATCAAGAGTGTGTGTGTGTGATATAACTTGAGCAATCCACCAACTATCTATCCTTTACATTTTTACTAAAACAAAAATACAAATTCTATACCTAGACCCAAGTCTTCAATTTCTTGAAGTCTTCACTTGAAGCTTCACATCATCTTGACTTGGTCCAAGCTTGATCCAAAGCTCCTTGGATCACAACATGCAAGCTCCAAATCTTGATCTTTTAACCTTTGTTGAGCTTTGCACCTACTAAGATCTTGATCATGAATCTGTCACTAATTAAACACAAGATCATTAGTAAATATAACTTCATGAGTTGATCATCATCAAACTAGGGCGATAGGCCTTTGGGCCAACAGTAATAACCTAACAATTTCATCATCTCTTATTCCTTCTTCATCTAAACCATTGCTCTGATACCAATTGTAACGGTCCCAGTTAAAAATTTTCCATTTAACATAATCATCTCGTATAATCCAAGCATGGGGCCCATCAGTATAAAAATACTTCAACACATACATCAGATAACATGTATGATCTATTTGAGACTTATCATACTAACATCTATAGTTCTATAATCCATAAGAATACAGTCTTCATTATCATCTCAATACATATGTTCATACAAGAATAGTCCAACACCAAGTTCTTTAATATTTACATGCCACGGTTGAAACACAGCTAAACATAAGCATGCTTATACAAAGCCATATATATCTAACAAAAGTAACTCCTACTGCTGAGGTACCGGTGGTAATGTCCGCGCCACTGCCCTTAAGCAGGACCTTTGCCTTTGTCCAAACCTGTAGTTAGAGTTGGAATAGAGTGAGCTTGACGGCTCAGTGAGTAAAACAATATTTAAATGCACTTAGCAGGTAAGCATACATGGTTGAATCATCCGGTTGACATGAGTATCAATATACTAGTTTTATTAGATCTCATAATTTACCATGAACCAAAACAGAACACAGTAACAATGCCTTACTAGTCGACTGGCCACTCTATAGTCGACTAATACTAACGGTAAGTCGACTAATTCTGGAGCTATTAGTCGACTAATCCTGCTTCACACGTACCTGCTTCTTTACTGGCAAACGGGGACTTTTGCAGTCGACTACTCTTCCTGGTATAGTCGACTAATTCCGGGACTAGTCGACTGAAGTTTCCTCTAGTCGACTAAAACTGTGAAAAGTTGTGCTACTATCTGTGGATCATCTATAGTCGACTACCATCTTGGTGTAGTCGACTAATACTAATTATTAGTCGACTGGTAGGTAAGTCCTAGTCGACTAAAACTGTGAAAAACAGATTTTTAACTTCTGTTTACACTCTGCCTCTGGGATTAGTCGACTACAGTCTGTTTGTAGTCGACTAATCCTGCTATATCAGCAGTTCTCTGCTTACAAAATCACACCTATAGTCGACTAATTCCTGGACTTAGTCGACTAACTTACATAAAAACAGCTTGTTTAAGAAACTATTCCAGATCTGAAGTTAAAGAATCATGCATGATTTTATCATAGGACTTCTATCATGTCCATATACATGTACACAAACATATATACACATATGTTCTTCCCTTCAACGCCTCCGGTTCAACCCGGTCCCTTCCTCCGAAACACACAAACACAAACACAAACACAAACATATATACACATATGTTCTCCCCTTCAACGCCTCCGGTTCAACCCGGTCCCTTCCTCCGAAACACACAAACACAAACACAAACACAAACATATATATACACATATGTTCTCCCCTTCAACGCCTCCGGTTCAACCCGGTCCCTTCCTCTGGAAACACATATATCATCATACCATATCAATATGCAGGATATGTAAAATATCATAATTTCATAAGCAACAGTAACAATTATTTGCAGAATTGAAAACACATGATCCCCAAAATACACATAGGGTCAATACTTGCATATCCACATGCTTATTTCATTTCTTACGCATTTCTACTCATTTCTACTCATTTCTATTCATTTCTATTTATCATATTGATAAGATTAGTATGTTCTACTCACTTGTATGGCTGATCTTGGCTATTTGTAGTTGTTGCCTTTGTTGTTGCTACGGTTGCCTTGATCCTTGTTGTTTGTTACTTGAAAAGGAGGGAGTTCTTTAAGAGAGAGATAGAGTGTTTTAAGAGAGAGAGAGTTTTTGAAAAAGTGTTGAATTCTCTTCATCTTTCTCTATTTATAGTTTCAATCCTTCCATAGATTTGTGCCATGTGTCCCTCCATAAATTTATGCCATGTGTCCCATCATTTTGTAAAACTATAAAGGAGAGGGTTTATTTGTAAAATAGGAGGGTGAGGTGTTTCTCTTGACCAATCAGAACTAGCCATAGAGATGGAGATATTTTGATGGAATATTTGAGAAGCTTGGAGAAGATTGTGGAAGGAAAAGAAACTTGTGGAGGAAGAAAAATCTTATACCTGTATAAATACTTACGTATACACTTGTATATACGTACCCGTATAATACCCGTATAATACGGGTCTACTTCATACGCGTATTATACGCAGAATACAAAAATATCATGCATGCACAAATGACATTTTAGGAAAATAACAATACTTTAATTGAGGCAACTGTTACAACCCCTGCCTGCGCCGGCCACCCCTGGCCGGCGCAGCCTCCGCGCCCCCCTGGCCGCAGCCAGGGAGAGGCGCCAGGCCAGGCCAGGCCAGGCCCGGCCTGGCCTGGGCGTGGGCGGCAGGGGGCAGCAGCCCCCTGTTGTTCCTCTTCCCCCTCCTTTGGGGTGGCCGGCACGGCCACCCTGGCCGGCGGCCACCGGAGGGCCGCCGGCGCCGGCCCAGGCGAGCCACGGCCAGGCCTGGCCTGGCCTGGCCGTGAGCTATGAGAGGGGGGCAACCGCCCCCCTTCTCTCTCTCTCTCTCTCTCTCCTGTTTTCTCTCCCTCTCTCTCTCCCCTGTTTTCTCTCTCTCTCTCTCTCTCTCCTGAACTCTCTCTCTTCTCTCTTCAGATCCTCTCTCTCATCTCTCTCTCTCTCCTCTCTCTACAATCTCTCTCTCTCTCCAGATTGTCTCTCCTTCTCTCTCCTCAGTTTCTCTCTCCTCAATTTCTCTCTCCAATCTCTCTCACTCTAGTCCTCTCTCTCTCTCTCGAATTCTCTCTCTCCTCTCCCTAATCTCTCTAGATCTTCCTCTCTCCTCATATTCTGCGTCTCCCCCTTGCGTCCCACTCCCTGGCTCTCTTTCTCTGTTAATTGATGGACGCGTAACTCATCCCCGCGTCCAAACAATTCCTTAACGCGATCCTCGCGTTCTCGTGTTAACACGACGCGGAGCTTATAACCGCGTCTGTGTTCTTCTCGTCCCTAGCTTGAACGTGGGTCTCGAACCCCGCGTTTGTGGCATCTTCGCGACGCGACTCCCGCGTCTGCGACCCCCGCTTCTCACTCTCAAAACTCGCGTCTCCCTGTGCACACTCTCTTCCCTTATACTTCTCTCTCTATGTTTCTCTTTCTTTCTCTCTCTAACTCTTTCTCTCCCCTCTTCACCTTCTCTCTCCAATATTATATATTATTATATTATTTTATGGGCGTGCGCGAGTTCCTTGGATTTCAGAGTTTTCGGCTCATCCGGTGATTTAGGCGAGTGTCCTCGCTCTCGCCTCCATTTAGGTTTCCCCACTTCGTCGGGTCGACATGTATTTTATTCCATGTTTCTATGTATTCTCTTTTGGGCTGAGTCCCTGTATTTGTGTATGGCCGAGTGCCAATGATTGGACATGTATTGCTATGTGACGAATGCTTGTATTAGGGTAGTTTCATTCTTGTACTTATACCATGCCTGTGATGTATTTTACTACTTTATACTATGCGTGGCCGACCCTTCAGCCTCCGGTCACTCACTATCTCGAAAGAGACGTGATTGGGACCGTCAGGTTTCTCTGGACCCTTCAGCCTCCGGTCTCTCATATCTCAAAGGAGACGTGATTGGGACCGTCAGGTTTCTCAGCTCCGTCTGGTGAGCATACTTAGCGCTCAGCGCTTTATTCACTAAATTCGTTTAGGCGAGATGCTGTCAGATTTTCTACTCGTATCTTAAACCGAGTTGTCCCGGTAACCTCGCAGAACGCATTAGTGTCTAAACTCTGTTCGCTGCCTGTGCCTCCAGCTTGTTCAGCTCCGCCTGGTTATCATGATCAGCGTTCAGCACTTTACCACTAGATTCGTCTAGGCGAAATGCTGCCGGATTTTCTACTCGCACTTTAAGCCGAGTCGTCCCGGTAATCATGCCAGACGCTCCAGTGTTAAATACTGTTTGCTGTCTGTACACTCCAGCTTGCTCAGCTCCGCTTGATTGTGCTCAGCTACTATTCTATCACATGCCATGTATTTACCTGATAAGTTAACACTTGACATGCCATGTCATTACTTCATACCTGTCTTTTACATGCTACTATTTAACACCTGTTTGTACCACCTGACAACTGTCGTGTTATCACCTAACACTAGACATGATACTACTTGGCAAGGCCCCTTGTTATGACATGACTTGCCACCGGATTAATATCAATCTCTTGACATGACTTGTTACCTGCCAATTATCATCCTCCTGTCATGCTATCACTTGACACCCGGCATGATATACTTGACTCTCATGATTATCACGATAACGGGAATGATGACCTGACATCTTGCTTACAAACTTGATATACATTATAGTACAAACTGTACTCCTGATATACTTGTATTCCTGGTATTCCTGGCTTGTTCCTGCTCATTCCCGGAATCTGATAATCATCTAATAAATCTTAAAAGGAACAACTTGCATCGGGTCGGGGGAAACTTGCGGCTATCAATATGTGTTCGTGTTTACAGTGGTACTAGGCATGTTGTGCAACTAAAACTTCCGGTCTGACCTGTGGGCCTCCAGGCGACCGAGGGAGTGCTGGCTCCCTCCTTCTTGGTACCATCTTGATAAGGGCAATCTATAAGACCCTCTTGTAGGCCTTACGGCCGGTTCCATACACCAGCGATGGAACGTCCTGGGTCATGGTCCCGGGCATGTACGGGACCCACTGTAAACATAGTTCGTTGATACCCCCGTTGGTTTCCAATAACAACCTTGCTTTACTCGGATGTGGATCTATGTGTGCTGGGACGCTAGTTCACATATCTAGACATCAGGGTAAGGCGAGTAATAATAATAATAATAATAAAAGATGCCAACCATGGATCTGTTGTATGCTTTGCCGAGTTTGCTTCCATCGGGTTTTACATCGAATTTCCGGTTTTATGATTATTATTATATTAGCTGCTCATACCCTGCTTTACTACTTGTATCCTACTCCGTCAATCTCCTGTTCTTATCTTATCATACCATGAGCACTTCTTGTTTGATATCACTTGTCTTATATCTACTTGCTTACATGCTTCTGCTCATGACACGGTTTTCAATGCATGATTATGATTCGGTTTTATCGATACACGTGGACTTATCCTTGCACGCCATCTGGCTTTTTCCTCACCACTCGCCTGGGGAGTTCTATCTGACTCCTCTGGATCCTCATGTCCAGGTCATGGAGCTTGGAGCGGGTGGATTCTCCCAGTTGCTGGTCAGAGTGGCGCAGCGGTAGCGTGGATCTCCAGCAGACCGTCCAGAGCTCTATCCTTCCAGGCCCCCCTGTGTGCCTCTCGAGTTTTCCTTTTGTAAACTCGTGAGTGCCTGTGTACTGTTCATACTTGTACATCTCTTTGTAATCTCGCAATTACGTATATCAGTGATGTAATATTATTGTAATATTCGTCACCTCTGGTGATAACTTTGTAATTGTACTCATGTGTTGGAATGTATAGTGCACCATTTGCTTCCGTACTCTGATTCTTACTTGTACTGATGCTTAGCGTATATACGTGAGGGAATTTCTGACCTGCGTATATACGTTGCAGTAACGTCTCCGTACCCGCCGGGATCGGGGCGTTACAATTACAATGATTAAAAAGTAAGTTTCCCCTATAATTCATTAAATTAAATTGGTTTCCTCCTTTTTGAGTGATTTTGCATAACTAATTCATCATAAATAATTTACGGTTGACCTTTCTACATTGTCATGCCACAAAATAAAAATGTGTCTCTCTTCCTCTCAATTGGAGATTTATTAGTTTTTATTTTTTTATTTTTTATTTTTAGATTATTAGGTAGAAATTAAATATCTATGGTCTTTGTAAATAAACTTAAATATTCTTTTATAGATTCCAACCACCCTCACTCAATAGGGTTTAGACTTTTCTTTTATAATTTTTAAAAAGATTTTTTAAAAAAAAGATTGAACAGTTTGATAAAGAAAATTTTAACTAAAATAATCTAGTGATACAACTCACACATGTAACACAATATTAAATAATTTGTCATCCATAATACAGGTCTTTTCTTCCCCTAAAAAAATATATGCATGAAATATAATATGTATTAACACTATTCTATCAAACTAATTAACTTTAACCTTTATACATGTTGACGTCGTACACAATACTGAATATCGATCGGTCTGATAAGTCATATTTTTTAATTAGATTTGAGCTAAAAATATTATTTAAAAAAATCTACTATTGAAATTTTATTATTTTTTGGCAGACAAATCATTGAAGAAAGTTGCTTTCAAGTTGCGTTCCTCTCAGTTTAAGAAGACACAATTGCATAATTATGCTGACGGTGCCTTCGCAACTAATTCCACAAGTCTCTATTTATAACAATTAAATTTTTAATTTATAGTTTTTCATTTATATTTTCAAAAAAAATAAAGAAAAAAGAATAACAACACAAAATTAAAGCACATCCTAAATGCACAACAACAAACAACAATATATATTAAATGTACCAAAAAAATTAAAAAAAAACCAATGTCTATCTTTTTTTTTCCAACATAAATAATTTCTTCTTTTTTAATTTCCTCACTAATATATATATATATATATATATATATATAGAAAAATGTATATCAGCCTGCGGGCTGAGAGTACTCTCTCAGCCTGCAGTGACGTGGCTCAATTTGTCACGTCACTGACTCGCGGCACGCTTTTAGAAAGAAGTTAAATTACCAAATACTCCTTATGAAAAGCAACTCTTTCGGTAAAAGACAGTGAATGCTACTTTATTAAATCACGAAACTAATTTGAATGCTTCTTTAATTTTTTTATCTGATTTGATATTTAATGATTTTTAATATAGTCGCAGTACTTATGAGAACTGCTACCACGGTCGCAGTCTTTTCTAAGGACTGCTACCAAGGTCGCAGTCTTTTTCTGAGGACTGCTACCTAGGTCGCAGTGTTTTTATGAGAACTGCTACCACGGTCGCAGTCTTTTCTAAGGACTGCTACCAAGGTCGCAGTCTTTTTCTGAGGACTGTTACCAAGATCGCAGTCTTTTTTCTGAGGACTGCTACCAAGGTCGCAGTACTTATAAGAACTGCTACCACGGTCGCAGTCTTTTCTAAGGACTGCTACCAAGGTCGCAGTCTTTTTCTGAGGACTGCTACCTAGGTCGCAGTGTTTTTATGAGAACTGCTACCACGGTCGCAGTCTTTTCTAAGGACTGCTACCAAGGTCGCAGTCTTTTTCTGAGGACTGTTACCAAGGTCGCAGTGTTTTTATGAGAACTGCTACCACGGTCGTAGTCTTTTCTAAGGACTGCTACCAAGGTCGCAGTCTTTTTCTGAGGACTGTTACCAAGGTCGCAGTCATTTTCTGAGGACTGCTACCAAGATCGCAGTCTTTTTCTGAGGACTGCTACTAAGGTCGCAGTCTTTTTCTGAGGACTGCTACCATGGTCGCAGTCTTTTTCTGAGGACTGCTACCAAGGTCGGTAAAAAGTTGTGAGGGAGAGTATTTTCGGAAATTACAATGTTGAGGTGACTGGCATTAAATGGGCGGGATTTTACAGGATTTTGTCCGCCAAAATTTTTTACAGATGTGGGGCGGTGATGTTGCCACGCCCGCAGGCTGAGAAAACTCTCTCAGCCTGCAGGCTGAGGTACAGTAAGCCCATATATATATATATATATATATATATATATATATATATATATATATATATATATATATATATATATATATATATATATATATATATATAGATAGAGAGAGAGAGAGAGAGAGAGAGAGATAGACTTGTATCCTTCCAAAAGGATTCGAGCCCGGATCCTTCCCACTCAAATTCAACCCTCTGACATTCGAATACATGATCCACTCCGTTGAAGTTGATCTATATTATTTCAAGTATTTATAAACCAAAATCAAATGTTTATAATACTTTTTGCCCATCCATCAGGCAACGCAAAATGGACGGGCGAAAGTAGTGAGTTAGTTAGATCTATGTCTTTAGACATACAAATTCTTAATCCGGCCATTTCATTATGATCTAAACATTTAAAAACCCCTTCAAATTAATTTTGTTAGGTTTCAAATGATCTACACTGTTAAACTAACCAACTTACTATTTAGGCCGTCCATTTTTCCCCTACTTGATGGATGGGCAAAAAGTATTCAAAATATTTGATTTTTGGTTTATAGATACTTGAAATAATATAGATCAATTTCAACGGGGTGGATCTTGTATTCGAATGTCGGAGGGTTGAATTTGAATGGGAAGGATCCGGGCTCGAATCCTTTTTGGAAGGACACAAGTCTCTCTCTCTCTCTCTCTCTCTCTCTCTATATATATATATATATATATATATATATATATATATATATATAATATATATATATATATATATATATATAATTAATTAAGGACAAACATTACTTAAAAAGTATTTTAGGTTGATTATGGATATTTGATAATATTTCTTTTCTCACGCCTTCCGTAAAGATGAGAATGGAAAGTTCAAGTTCAATGAGCTAGCTTATGATCCATAGATTGATTTTTCAAAGGTACTTCTTTTATTTCTGTATAATTTCTAAATTGTGTTTAAGTACTATATGAAGATTGTATTTATTATTTCAATTAAACAAAATATAAGGAGTTAGTCACTAAACCATAAGAAAAAATAAAAAAGAGTGACATTTTGTGCTATGTGATTCACATGAGAAGACAACTGCAGTAATAACTCAAAAGAGAAAGAAATCATAGAAGAATACCCTGTTCTTCGAGAGAAATTTTGCAAAGAAAAAAGCTGCATCTAAACTGTAAATTTTCTCCACTCAACAATTTTTTCAAGAAAAGGAGCTCAAATGAGTGTGTAATGAATCAAATGAAACACAAGAGATCAATGAAATCCAAACTCAGAAATTGTAATTATGAATATTGAAAGCCATAAATAGAGAATTGAGAGAGAGAGAGAGGTAGATAGTTTTATGATGAGAGAGGGAGGGCAAAATTAGTATTTTAATATTTCAATTTGATTTAAATTGTGAAGGGTAGGTTAGAGAAAATGAGAGGATGTGCTTAAAAATTTTGTGGATGTATTAAATATATGAATGTGTTAAGAAATTCTCTAAGTGTGGATAGCCAAACTCGATAGGGAGGCACCGGGTGGTGGTCCTTTTGTGTCCTCTTCGACAGTGACCCCCGAAACTGCGACTGCGTCAAAATTTGAAAATTAATTAATTAAAAGTCACTGCTCTCATCATACACATTACATCTTTTAAACAAATGAAGGCTATAACTGTTGCTTTTTTTTCCCTGACAATAATCGTAGTCTTTGAATTTAAATTTTCGATAACTTATGCTTAAAGCAACTCCAACTGTTGTCTTTATCTTCAAAATAGATATCAGTTAACCTCCAATCTCTATAACTTAAAAAAATACAGAGACTCATTTCAAAAGTCTCTATTTTTATATATGTAATGTATCATCTCTAAAACACTATTTAACTTTTGAAATGCCCAAATAAGCCGTGTTGTTCACTTTTGTTTCTTTTTTGAATATCTCAATTGTTAAAATTGAAAAATAAAAAAATTATGTTTAAAAAATCAAAAAAAAAAAAAAAAAATCTTTTTTAGAGATTGTCTATTGAAATTAGCAAAGCTCTATATCACATTTATCTCTATTTTAGAGGGATTGGTCTCTAAAATAGAGCTAATGGATGAAAATGCTCTTACAACTTTATTAATGAGTCAGATTTTATTGGCTTATAGCTAGTAATAAGCCCCCCATTTTTATAAAACAAATACACGGAGACGTCTACATTTAATCTAGCTAGCTGATGCATTGATTTGTTCTTGACGAAAGAACAGAAATTAAGGGCATCAAAATCGTTGTTGAGCTGCATGTAAAAAGCAGCGCCCTCCTCAATATTATATTCCTCTCGAAGCTGAATCTTTGAACCCAGTCTTCAATGGAGTTGCATTGCATGTGATACTTCGTATGTCTCAGCGCCATGTTGGACCTAATCACGATTCGGTTCGAATCGGATCCACGATCGCATGAATCGAAAACGGACCGGGCCGTCAGTTCCATGGTTTTGAACTGAACTGAAACCGTGGCCCAAACGGCCCGATTTCAATTTTGATTTTTTAGACACCTCACCAGAGGCAGAATCAGAAATAAATTTTACAATAAATTGCAATCTTTTATAGCATATACTTGTACAATATATGAATTCGCTAAAAAAATAATAATAATAATATTCTTCACTAAATTAAGGATGAAATCAAGAATAAATTTGTCAAAAAAAATCAAAATAGATAATATATAAAAAAGTGAAAGAGATTTAAGACAATATATGAAAAAGTGGGACAGGCGATAGCCCAGCCCAACCAACACTTAGCTCGTGTCACGGTTGCCTCAGCCTCCTCTCCACCACCACAATTACGTCATTTATAAATTTGGAAATATAATGTAAAAACATTTTATTTATTGTTTTGACGGAACCGGAACAAGTCACGGCCTGGCTCCTCCGACCCTGGAACCGGGAACCGTGTTCGGGCCGCCCACGTCCATACGTAACGCGCCAACTTGCACAACATCGGTGCAAGTTGCTCAAGAGAGAGAAATTGTATGTAGCTAGTGGGTAGTATCCTGTGACTTCATACCCTTGTGTTGAGATTCGATTTTAGGAGGAAGCATGCGGTTCCGTCACTAGTAACTCCTTGCTTTTGGCCGTCTATAGTTCTTTAACTCTCCGCAGTAAAATCTCTTTAAAATAGACGAGGGATTTGTGCTTATTGTTTTTTCTTTTTTACTTTTTGAAGTTTAAAGAAATTTTGGACCGATGATCAAACTCGGACTGAGAGTTGATAAGACCGACCCGACCGAGAAGTAGCGTCACATGCAATGCATGTGCTCAACGCTACAGAAAGTGACGTCAATACAATGGACAAGCTGCGACAGCAGTTATTTTATACGCTGTAACTTCAACTAAATGCAATCTTTTATCTGTCTCCATGTCATTAATAGCGATTTTTGTGTTGTCACTTTCCAACATCTAGAGATGACTTCATATCTAGTTAGGAGATTGCGTTGAGTTGAGATCATAATTAAATCTACGTTTTTTTTGCCGTATCTCCTTCTAGAATTTCATAGGAACTGTAGAATCTTAATATTCCCAAATCGTGTTCTAACATGGCTTTTATTGCTTTTAAAGTAAAAAAAAATACTGTTTTTTAGAGGAGTCAAGAAATATAGTAGTTCAATCATAAAAACCAAAATCTTTTTTTTCCCCCCTTCTCTCTCCTTATATTTTCACGCATACCTTTCACATATAACGGAATTTTTCTCGCTATAATTTATAAATCTTATCTAAATATTCTCACATTTTCATTCTTGTCTTAATTATCTCCAACAAATTTCAATAAAATATTTATATTTTTTGGTAGTACTTAAAATTTTAAAATAACTAAACACCTTAATTATACAAAAAAGCACATTTTCAGAAAGCGCTTTTTTGAAAAGTGCTTTCGAAAAAGAATTTATTTGTAAGCAGAAGCAATACCAAACATGCACTAGGAAAGTAAATGGACGGTTTTTTTTTGTTTTGTTTACTGAACACGAGAGACTTGACATGTCAATTCCAAAATATTAAGATTTCAGGTGTTAATAAGAAAATGTTAAGTTCATCCCCTTCTCCGATTTATGAAGAAGGGGGGACAAGTATTGTGGGTGGGTGGGTGGGTGGTGTGGGGGCAAGGGAGGTGGACAACCTTGTGATCTAGGGCCAAGATGTAGGGAAACAGACACAAGAGGCCCAAGGGCATTTATCAGCACCAGCAACTTAGCTGGCTGGAGTGCAAATCAGTGGGACCAAGATTGGTATGTGTGTGACTCTAAAAAACTTTGGCACCCAAAAAGGGGAAAAAAATTCTAAATGAAAGGGAGTGCACTCCTACCCTTCAACCAAAATCAATCTCTGTGGTTTGTGTGGTGTTGCTCTCTGTGCATGGGAGAGGCCCTGCCCTGTGCCTGGTTGGCAGGTCACACCCTGGTGGTGCCCCATTTCAGCTGGCTCTTGCTTTGTCTCTCCAGCCTTGAACCTCATCTTTTTCAGCCACCTTGTGATCAGACCTCTGTTTTAATTTCCTCAAAACACCAAAAACAGAGAATTTTAGTTGATAGTGATCATTCATTCATGGACCCAGTAAAAGAATTTGGTTGCTAATTAGTATTTTTGAGTGTGACACCTGCATGGCTCTTGTATGAGAAGAAACTATGGTTGACGGAGACGCGGTTGAATTATCTGTAAATTTTGATACACTTGTATTACAATGTATGTGGCATTTCCAAAAATTATAAGCTTCCTCTTAAAACTGGATTGAATGATAGAAAATCTAAAATTCAAGTCCAGATTACAGCTATATTTATGATATGCTTAAGCCTCTTTTGCTTTAATTATATTATCTTGAGTTATGTCTCAGTTGCATGTTAGTAGCTTATTCATATTTGGGTAGAATAAAGTACATATATTGAAGAAATTAGCTAATTCAATTAACTTTTCCTTTTTCTTTTAAAAAAGGTGGGAGATAAAACAGGGCGGCCGGTTAGGGCTTTTTTTTTTTGCTGGAAAAGATCAACTTGAATTCTCAGGAAATCAGAAATCCTAGCGGAAAACCAGCCTAAGCCTTGTCAGTTTTCTGGTGAAACTACGGCCTTGCATAATGGATCTTTTTCGGCTCAAAATCTGCCAACACATTGCAGGGGGAAAAAAAAAAGAGAGGGGCTCACAAATTCAGAAAAAAAAAATGGATACTTTCCAACTCATTTTCTCTGAAACAAACAGACCCTTTGTTGACTATATAAAGATGTAGTCTTTTTCTTTTCTGACAGCGTGCATAATGATTTGTGAACTAGGTATGCCGTATCTCTTCTGACTAGGCGCATCATATCGCAGAGACAAGATACACCGCGTACTTTTTATTCTTGTTGTAGAGATATAACACTTTGGTTTCGATATTCTAATGAAGATTTGAATTGGACATCTCAAAAAAGAAACAGACTCGGATGATGATTGCTGATACCATATGGAAACTTACATATGAGCATGCTTCCATCTCCGAACAATTTCAGATTCTCTTTTCTTTCCTAAATTTCTTCAAAACCATTGAGAAAAGAACAGATTGAGCACTAATAAGCAAAACAAACAATCATAAGATGATATTTAAAGTCCCTTTTAAACAACTGATTACGGAGAAGGGGATGGATACTTCTTAATGGCTATGTTTATCTCTTACCCTTGTATTTCCCATCAATTTGTATATCTACCACATCATACGATCGTATTCATACAATTACAGTCCAACTGATACTGTATCTCTCTTCTCAAATGGAAACAACATCTTCAGTCAGTTAATCTTAATTTTCTTTCAAATATTGTCAGCAAACTTTCAATCAAAAGAAGAGAGAAGAAAGCAGGAGGAGGATTTTAGGTGACAAGGTACATCCAATGATCTATGGCTATTGCATCTGCTTCATATTTTCATCTATAGTCTCATCATCCAATTTAGTTTCAGCTTAGTCTTCTCAAATGGAAACATCCAATTTCGCTGAAAAATGTAAAACACTTCTGCACATTGATGAATAGTGAGATTATTGCTTGACCAAAATAACTATTAACTTTTTCTGTTATCTATTTCATCTCACCAAGGAGTAAGATCTTTTGTTCTCAATCATAGGTTCAGCTATTGAGATGAGAAAAAATGTATCTATAAATATTGTAAATATTAAGCTAGTAAAGAAACAATTATAGCCCCACAAAAAAGAAAAAAAGGGAAGGTCATGATTTTCAATAGTTGAAACCTTTCTTCCACAGAACCATGGCCATCAAGACTAGTAGTAAAACATACATGCACAAGTTTATGCCAGTCTAGAGAGAATTAAACTGATCTTACAAACAAAAATGATCAGCAAGATAACATTTAAAATAGGTGAGGTCTTTTGCAGATAAACTGTACAGGAACAAATTATTGAGTCAAAAATCACATACATTCCCCAATACAAACACCCGACATCTAAAAAAGCGAAATAAAGAAAATAATGTTGTTCTACATGCAAATATACAATGAGCTTCACCATGCAAGAACCACAATTCGTCTAGTTCTGTCGGTCATCATCATGAACAAAAATTTTAACTACTTCGACACACTGCCACTCAACGGCATTTCCTCAGTACTGTAAAAGAACAGTCAATAGTATCATGACCGTCATCTCAAATATTCTTATCAACCCATGAAGAATTTGTTCAGCCTGAGAGATTGCTTTAAAAGATGGCCTGAGAAATTGATAGTTCAATCAAGAGGTATAAAAGATGCAGACAAGCTTTGGTCTTATGCGTTGCAGGAAATGTCTCGTACGTCCTCAATGTTCACTCCTTCCCTTCAAGAAAAATCTGCTAAATCCCCGCCCATGTTTCTCTGGCACTGGGTTTGGGGATGAAAGGGAGGATGGGGATGATCTTGAACTACGCTTATGATTCTTGGAATTGAGGGGTGATTTTGGAAAGGAACCTGATTCAGTGTCAGATGGGCTTATGTGTGAGTTGAATACATTTACCCCTCTTGTTCTGTGTGTTGTAGAGGTAATAAAGTTTTCTACTTCAGCCTGTTCCAAGTGTTGTGAGCTAAGCATGCCTTGACCGTTTGTAAAAACACTTGCACTTGGCTCATCTTCCAGAGTTCCCTCACTTGTCTGTTGTCTATTGTTTGGGGAGGAGCCAAGCAATTCTGCTGGAGGACGCAATGAATTCAATTGCTTGCCAAGAAGAAATATGGTCTCCTGGCATTCTGCAAGCGTTTCTGCTGCTGCTGCAATGTCCCTTTCCTGTTATCAAACACATATGACACAGTTGGAAAAGGGAAAAAAAAAATTACTCACAGAGGAATAAATTCATAGAATGTATAGAATATCTAGGCATATGATGCAGAACAAATTCATTGGTGTCTAGGATAATGCAAGGAACCTTGCAAGAACACAAAACACAGCAAGGAACAGCACAGTGAACTTGTCTCCAAGAGCATAGCCAAAGATACTGATGCATGTGCATGCACACAAGTGTGCCCAGGCATCGAGGGAAATAAGTTAACAACTAAAAATAAAAATAATAAATAATTTACTCAACCAGTGGGAAGGGGAAATGGTCCCAAGTGTCAGGCTAGGGGAAAGTACATATGATCAACAAGTGATAAATAAAGCACAGAATGAATATGCCATTCTATATCATTCAATAAGATAATTTACAATTTATAAATTTTTTAAAAAAGAACTAATATAAGAATTAAGAAAATGCTTGTAAATAAGACCTCAATTGGTGTAAATGTGCCTTTTTTTAAAAAGTAATAACAATAGACAATATGGGAAAAAAGTAAAGAAAAATCTTTAGTTTATATGCAATAAATATTCAAGCCTCTTACACAAGAAGAAACCAATCATTATACGACATTAAAAGAGTAAAAGAAACAAATAATCAACACGACAATTAAGAAATGGGCATAGTATAAAAAATTAAGAAATTAAACAAGGGAAAGATTATTAAATATATAAAATATAACATTTTCAATACTTCTAGACAGTGGACACAATTTCTTTTCACTGTGGGTTCAATGGAATAAGATTAAATTTTGCGCACATGAGATGCATGTGCAAGAAAATTTGATATAAGAATTTAAATTCTAAACCATGAACACAGATTTGATAGAATTAATGATAAAATGTGTTGAAATTTGATTAATATAAAAAATAGGTATAAATATTATTTTTAAATTAATAATTATCATCCTTAGTCCTCAATTAATAATATAAGAGAATATTTTGATATACACCCTAGTTACATTTGGTATGTATAGGAGTCTGTTTCTTAAGTAGAGAATAATTTAGATATTAATAGCTCTATCTACTACAATCTTTAGATTCTCCATATTTGTTATGAATTATTTATATCTATTGGTCAACAATCTCAATTAAAACTTTTAGTTTACTGTATATGTATCAAAAAAAATAAAAGAAAACAATAGACAAGAAGGCATAACCAATAACACTTAAACCTAGGACTTCCAATAATATATTAAAAAATTTTATCACTTGAGCTAAGCCTCAAATATATCCTTTTTTATGAATAACAAATTCTTAAACTAAAGGGGTATATGTTAAAATAAAGGTTATTGTAAGCTTTCAAATTTTTAGAAGACCAAGTATGGGCTTAGGACTTCCAATAACCTATTTTAAAATTATATTACTTGAGCTAAGTTTAAAATATATCTTTTTTATGAATAACACATTTTTAAATTAAAGGGGAATTATGCAAAAACGTGAAGGTTGTATGGCAAGTTTTCAGATTTTCTATAAAATGCAGTGTGTTGGGTCTTCTGGAGGTTCACAACAACTATCAGAGTTGTTTAGAACAATCACAAACGTACGAACAGAGAACAAAATTGAAAACACGAGATTTAACGAGGTTCAGCAATTTGCCTACATCCTCAGAGCAGAAGAGATAGGGATTTTATTAATCAAATCACCAATATATGTTATAAATAAGGAACAACACCCTCTCAATATATATCCAGAGGATTCACAAAGATAAGAAATCAAAAATATCTGAAATCGGCTCACAATCGAAGTCAGAATCCAATTTGAAAACTGGCAAACCCAACTCGCGGTCAACAGCTAGTCGTGCAGTTGTAAATTCTGCTCTCTGGTCGGACGACCAAGAGTGGATCGACAGACTTGCGTCCGCCTTGTGTGCCACATGCGGTCGACCGCGACGCCAATCTATTGCGCCTGTTCTCTTTGAGTCGGATCGACTGACCCATGCCTTTCCTTGCCTGATGTGCACGTCGGTCGACTGAATCGGTCTTCTACTTCTGCAATTGTCCACGTCAGTCGTCCAAGCAGTCAATCGACGTGGTTCTTTGCTCCAAAATCTTGTGTAATGCCAAATTAAGTTTAAAAACTCTATCACCTTGATTTTCAAATCATCTCCCCACAATTCTCCATCTCGGTAAAGATTTCTCAAATCTGAGCCGAACACCAACGAATCACCATGTCAACTCAGCAAACGAGCTACACCATTACAACTGTCTAAGTACTCCTGCCCAGGGGATCAAGCCACACATGGTTTATCCAAACGAGCTCCACCGAACTCAAGCAACTGGAAGGATGTGGAGAAAGTTTCTTACAATGGTTGAACTTAGCTCTCAGACCACCTTGGTAAGCATGTCTGTCGGATTCTCCTTCGTGTGAATCTTTTCAAGCACTAGTTCACCTTCTTCGAGAATCTCCCTAACGAAGTGAAACCTGATGTCGATGTACTTCGTTTATGCATGATAGACCTGATTTTTCACCAAATAGATAACAGTCATGCTATCACAATTATCTTCAACTAATCATGCTCAATCTCTAAATCATCAAGCAACTCTTGAAGCTAAATGCCCTTTTTTATAACCTTTGTCATGGTCATATACTCGGTTTCTGTTGTCGACAAAGCGACAGTAGACTGTAAAGTCGAGCGCCAACTCTCCGGTGCTTGGACAATGTGAAGACATATCTCATCATAGACCGGCGCTTTTCAAAGTCTCCTGCATAATCAAAGCCAACATTCCTTATACACTCTTGCTTACTATTTGTGTCCTTCTCAAATACCAATTCAATATCTATAATATCTTTGATGTACCGTAAAATTCATTTCACTGCCTCCCAATGACCCCTACCGGGATTGTGCATGTATGTGCTAACCATACTGACACTTGTGACAAATCGAACCTTGTACACACCATAGCATATATGAAGCTACCCACTACATTGGCATACGGTACGTGAGACATACGTTCTTCAACTATAATAGGAGATATAGTAACTCTAAGCTTGAAGTAAGGAGCAATCGATGTACTTGTAGATTATGTATCACCGTTAATATTAACTTCTGAAGTACCTTTTGCAAATACCACTTCTGAGCCAAGCGAACCTTGTCACTATTTTTATCTCTTTCAATTTCCATATCAAATACTTTTCTTGCTTCGTCTAGATCTTTCATCTCGAACTCAGAAGATTACTATTTCTTCAACTTATCAATCGCAAATGTACTCTTGAAAGCATTGAGCATATCATCAACATATAGCAACAAATAAATATACTCTTCACCTAGTAACATGCGATAGTAAACACATGGGTCATATTTACTCCTTGTATACTTCCTGCCACGCAAAAAAGTTATCAAATCACTAATACTATTGCCTCGGTGATTGCTTCAGCCCTTATAGTGACTTTTTCAGCTTGCAAATCAAATTTTCTTTTCCTATAGTTTTGAATCTCATTCGTTGAGTCATAAAGATCTCCTCATCAAGATCACTTTAGAGAAAACGATCTTCACATTGAGTTGATCCATTTCCTAGTCGTACTGTGCCACCAATATCCGAAGAGAAAAGTGTTTTACAACCAGTGTTTTAAATATCGGATATGGCGATATACCGGTCGGCAAAATATGTACCGGATACCGGATACCGGGTGATATATCGCGATATGGTACTAAATACCGGTTGATATATCAATAGTAAATACATATAAGACATCATTAAAAAAAATAAGTTATTATCCAAACATCATATAAAAACATCATTGAAATACCATAACAAACATAGAATAAAATAAAACAATCTCTCAAGTAACAAATAAAATATTATCCAAATAAGTAACTATAAGGGCCGATATATCGGATATTTCATCTCGGATATCGGCCGATATATCGGCCACGTGGCGATATATCGGCCAATATCCAAAACGATATCCGGTAAATTTTGCACTTATCGTATCGTTTAAATAAAATACCGATATCTCGGCGATATACCGGTATATCGGCCGATATTTAAAACAATGTTTACAACGGGTGAGAACACCTCAATGTAGTTAATACCTTCTCTTTGTACGAAACTTTTTGCTACCAATATGGCCTTGTAGCAAATGATAGCTCCATCTTGAAATCCTTGCTTCTTAGCATACACCCACTTGCAACCAATGGCCTTCTTTCCCTGGGCAAATCTGACAATTCTCAAGTATCATTCTTATGAAGATAGTTCATCTCTTCTAACATAGTTTCCTTCTACATCTCTGACTCAGAACGGATTTATACTTTTCTATATGTAGATAGAATAGCATCTTCAATGACTGAAAGTGCATAGACCATAATCATATTTGTAGTGAGCCATGCAGGCTTCTGTGAGTTTCTTCCTCTTTGAGCTGCAACAGAATCTTAAACCTGACTCATAACCTATCATTGATTCTCAGTGTCTTCAGTATCCTTATCGGCTACATGATTCTCATCCCGTGTCACTGTCGGTGAAATTTTGAATGATACTGAACTAACTGGAGTACCTGGAGTAGCATCACTCTCCAGCTAATGCGATACCTCTGTGGTCTTCTTACTTTCACCTGTTGAGAGTCGGTAGGCTTCATCATTGAAGCCTCGTCAAGTGTGACATCTGTGCTCAAAATTGTCTTCTTATCTTTCGGGTCTCGTACTTTAACCTTTAACTCCCTTTTTAAATCCCCCAAATAATACTTTTTTGCTCTTGAATTCAACTTGTCATTCTTAACATAGTAGTAGGCAGGATATCCAAATATCCTAAGCAAATCGTAGTATTGAGCAGCTTCCCCTGACTAAACCTCCATGGGAGTTTTACATCCTATCACAGTCAATGACAACTTATTAACGAGATGGCATGCATACATCAATGTCTCAGCCAAAAAAGATTTTGACAATCCAAAAATTTAATAGCATACATCGAACCTTCTCCAGAAAAGTACGATTCATCTTTTCGGCCACCTCATTTTGTTGCGGTGCTTCTGTAACTGTGAAGTGCCTCTATATGCCCTCGTCACGACATAGTTGTAAGAAATGATCACTAGTGTACTCACCATTATTATCCGAACGGAGTACCTTGATCTTCCTTCTTGTGTGTTTCTCCATATGCTTTTTTCACTCCACAAACAAATTTAGACTTTTGTGTCTCATAGTGTACACCTAACGTCTAGAGAAATCATCAATAAATGACAAACTAATGCATACCTCCAAGTGATGCCATCTGGAAAGGTCTCAAACATTCGTGTGAACGTAACGAAGAATCCCCTCTATGCGGTGAATAGCGGTGCCAAACTTCACCTTGATCTTCTTGCTAATGACGCAGTATTCACAAAACTCCAATTTGCAGGTCTTGACACCCTTGAACAATCCTTACTTTACAAGAGCTTGCAAATTGTTTTCACGTGTCCCAGGCTCACATGTCATAGCCTGGCCAATCATCATCTGAACCAACTGAAGTTGTCAGCTGCTCTGTAACAGTATTACCCTTCAAGTAATAGAAGTTATTGCGTCTGACATCCTTCAACACAACCATAAAGCCTTTGAGCATCTTAAGAACTTCATCTCTATCAGAAAACTCTAAACCTTGTGCTTCCAAAGCTCCAATTGAGATAAAGTTCATTTTCACCTGAGGAACGTATCTCACATCTTTCAGCTATCTACAATCCCATCAAACATCTTGATAAGAACTGTACCTACTCTATCCATGCTGCAAGTAAAGTCGTCACCCATCAGTAACAAATCATAGTCTAGCTTCTCAAAGCTAGCAAACCAATCCCGCTTGGGGAAACATGGTAGGTAGCACTGTATCTAATATCCACTCAGAAATATCTGAGTAACAAACTGTAAGGATAGTGATATTAAGTGAAGCAACTGATGAATCAGAATCCGAACCATCCACCTATGAACTCTTTGCATGTGCGGTATTTACTTCCGGCTTCGACTCTATTCTTGAGCCTCAGACAACCAACTTTCCAGTGTCCTTCCTCTTTGCAGAAAGCACACTGATTCTTCTTCAAATCAGTCCTGGACTTCGATCTCCAACGATCATCTTTCCCCTTTCTATTGGAACTCTTTCCTTTTACAGTTAACGCCTCTACTGATATGCTATTGGATGACTCATTGTCCTTCCGTCTCAGTTCATGTTTCATAAGAGCAGCCGACACCTCACTGTAACCAAGGGATTGCTTACCGCTGATAAGGGTGAGAATGGAAGCCTCATAATCACCATCCGGAAGAGAGCTCAATAGCATCAATCCTCGTCCTTGATCACTTCATCCACATTAGCTAGGTCTGTAAAAAACTTTGTATAGTTATTCATGTACTCGTCGATAGAAATTTCCTTCTTCAACTAAAAGAGGTAAAGCCTCCTCTTGAGATGCAAGTGATTCTTGATGCTTTTCGTCAAATACTCTCTAGGATCTCTCAAATTTCCTTGCGAAAGTTTATGTCATTACATGATACTTCAGATTCTATGTCAAACATGATTTGATGACGTCACACGTCATTCGCTTCATCTTGTCCAATCTTTCTCTGAGATCTCTGGTTTCTTGTCATATAGAAGAGAGTCTTCCAAGTTTGATGCAGTCAGCACATCCATCACATTGCATCTCCACATATCGAATTTGTTCGTGATATTGAACTTCACCACATCGATCTTCAATTGGTGAATATTCACGGTCTTCATCATTGATTGATTGATTTTGGCCATATTCTCTAGAAAATCAAACACCGCTGCGGAAACTAATCAGTGAAAATAGATCTAAATAGATAAATGTCGAAACTTTACCTCCAAACAAAACCCTAAATTGGATTTTCCAAAATAACCTACTCTACCGATCCCAACAAACATAGAACTTCTGATACCACTTGTTGGGTCCTCTAGTGGTTTAGAAACAACGATCAGAGTTGCCGAGAACAATCACACACGCACGAACAAAGAATAAAAAAAAAACACGAGATTTAATGAGTTTCAACAATTTGCTTACATCCTCGAGGCAAAAGGGAAAAAATTTTATCAATCAAATCAGCAATACATGTTACAAAAAGGGTATAACACCCCTCAATATATAGTCACATAATCCACAAAGAAAAGAAAACCAATATATAGCCAGAGAATCCACAAAGAATAGAAAACCAAAATCTCAATCGAAGTCAGAATCCAATTTGGAAACTGGCAGACTCGACTTGCATAGACAGTTAGTTATGCAGTCGCAAATTCTGCTCTCTGGTCGGTCGCCCGGACGGTCGACCAACAGAATTGTGTGCGCCTTGTGTGCCACATGCGGTCGACCGGACGGTCGACTGCTACACCAATCTGTTGCGCCCGCTTTCTGTGGGTCGGTCGATCGGGCGGTCGACCGCTCTTGTCTTCTGCTTCTGCGGCTGTGCATGTCGGTCGATCGACTGACCTGATTCTCTGCTCCAAAATCCTGTGTAATGCCAAATTGAGTTTAAAAACTCTATCACGTTGATATTTAGATCCTCTCCCCAAGTGTGGGCTTCTATTGTTCCCAGCTCCATATAGATCCGCCACTGCTTGTGGGAAATTTTCCGACATGGAGCCTTTACCAATCAACGTGTTTGTCATTTCCCATGGAACAAGTTAAAGAAAAGGTAGGAAATAGAGGAATACTTGGTGCTTCTGTCGCTCCCAGCTCCATATAGATCCGCCACTGCTTGTGGGAAATTTTCCGACATAGGAGCCTTTACCAATCAACGTGTTTGCCATTTCCCATGGAACAAGTAAAAGAAAAGGTAGGAAATAGAGGAATACTTAGTGTTTAATCAAGTTTGGTTGCATAGAAAAAAAGCCAGGCTAGGATGCGAAGTGGAGCTTTACATTTCAGACCACTAAAAAACGGAGTATTCCACTTCCCACTAAAAAACAAAGTGAAGTAAGTTGTTAAGCCCCCAAGGTGTGCTGAAGCGGGGGGCTTCAAGCCTCCAAAGTAGCCCAATGGTTCTACATTACTATCACTACAGCTGTAGCAAAAGTAAAGTATGTAAGGGTCTAGAGGACTTCAACGCTTTCTGCATTTGTAACAAACTTTCTCAAAGGGCACCATGTGTTGGAAAGGCCAGATGCCTATCGGGTGAGAACCAAGGTGCCAAATAAAGCAACTACCCGATAATATTAGAAGCTGTATGACACAGATGAAGGCATGGCATGTCTGTGCAACATGTGTTAAAAGGCACTCTTCGATGAGGTGCAAAGTTTGGACGTATTTAATATAGATATATAATAACCAAAAGTCTAAGTACTGCCAGGAGGAATTTTTTTATACAAGTACAATGCCTCAAAGTTCCAACCCGTTGGAAAACAAAAATTGTGGCGGTCAATGTATTCCTATATTGTCTCGTCACCCACAAAATGACCTTTACTTTTACCTTTGCCCAATTTCCCTAGCTTTTCTTATCATTGTCACATTGTTCTTTCTTTTCTACTATACCTACCTATACTATCACCTACTTCCAAATCTCGTCCTTCCTGCCTTCCACCTTTGAATGATCGTAAATCATTTTCTATATATTGTGGTCTTGGAATGCGTTTGGCTTGCACTAAGAACTCTTAGTTTGAGGGTTCCATATATTTTCACATTCTAACGCTCCCATGTTGGTTGAGCACCTTTTTCTATGGAGCAAACATGGGCATCACACAACAATATTACTTTTCTTTCTTTTATCTATATTTTTAACACGTCTGGATGGAGTCGGAGTTGGGGGGGTTCCCGAACCATCTTATAGTCTCTGCCACTTCACCAAAACTCTGAAGTTAAGATGAGAGTTAAGAGATACATTTCTATACCTAATACCTTCTAGTGTGGCACTACGAATATGATTTCCATTTGGCTTTTGGCATCTCCATGGCACAAACAGTTCTATTATGAAATCGTGCTTGTTTAGAAAGCTGAACGCTGATAGAGACTCCTTAGACATGTGTCAAACACATCTCAAATGTATATTAATTTACAATATACTTCTAATTCAGAACAGTTCTTGGAGACATTCTACATTTCTATACTATTCTTTGTTCACACTATATGTTTGAGATATTTACTTTTATCAATACAAGATTTAGGGAACAGGGCCATCAAAATATTAAATTGTATAAAACTGTAATAAGTTTATATATGTTTCAATGTAAAAAAATGTATTGAGCTATTCTAGAGAAAGTTGAAATAACTCATCATTTTTCTAAGACAAAAATTTATGATATATGAAACTTTTCAGCATTCATGTAAATGTTATTAAATCATCAGAATGATGTACATATGCACTTTTTCTTTAGTATATTTATTCATATATGTTATGATGTCATTGTAGCTATGTCCAGTCACTACATTACTGGAAAATGATGGACCCCTCGTGATCCACGATCTGGAATGTATGGTCAAAATTTTGGACCAATTGCAACTTGAAATGATGATTCTTCCAACAACATTTTAAATGCAAGTCTTTGACGATCCTTGGACAAAGGATTTAATTCTCTCACGATTAATGAAACTAGTAGAAAGAGGCAAAGGAAGGACACAATAATGTTGTTTTTTTTTTTTAAAGGAGAGGAAAGAGACAAATGGTGAGATAGTTTATTTGGAAAGAACAAAAGCTATTTCAAATATATTATATATTAAAATATAATTTCCTGAAAAAGGGAAAATATAAAATGTTCGTTAAGAAGGAGAGATGCACCTTTACTTAAAATTTATAATCAAACTAATACACACACATGTATACAATAATACAACTCCTTCATGACCCTATAAAGTTCATTCTACTTTTCATATAAATGTATTTTGTTTTGACCAAGTGTCCCAAAGATGCCTACCCTTGGTGTATCACATTTCTAAGATGTTAAGGTCCTATGTACCCTTTTTTTTTTTGCGTACAGAAGCGACCCATATTTTGGTAACCTTGATCCGTGTCTTACTTTTAAAGGAATTAGCTTGTCGGGTGTCGTGCATATGTTCTGTATTCGTATTCATGCTCATATATTGTGCCTTACATCTTACTCCGATTTTTATTATGTTATCTTATCTCTTATATGGGCTTTCTTAGTTTAGGAAAACTAGATCATTGCTATTTGTTTGCATGAGCTTATCGTTAGGACAAACCACACCTTTGAGGGGCAATTTGTAGCAGCGATTTCTCGCGGTTTCATTCTGTAACTTGATAGGATACAATCCAAGGAGGCGATTTGTTGGGTTTGTGTTGAACCCTAATCCCTATTATCAACTACTTACTGTTTAAGAGCCTTTCCAAAGCTGAATCTGCATGGAGCACTTTTGGTGCTAATTCATTTCTATTTTTTATACATATACTTGCTGAGGGGTATTCTAGGGATTCTATATTGAGAACCAACCCAAGGTTATGAAGGGTTTGTTTCCATCCGTCATGTGTTCATCTTCATTTCTATCATTTATGACAGAGCATTCAGATCTATGGATCTCTTCTGTAATATGTATCTTTCTCTTTCCCGAATTAGTGAAACCATCTATTGTTGCTTGATGATGTAGGACTTGCTCCAAACATCATTAAAATATGTGGTTTGTGTTGTTATTGATCTCGATTTCTACTTAAGCTTTTGGGGTAGATAAAGTCTCAACCTATATTATGCCTTCACCTCTTTAACTCCCTAATTGGCCGGTTGGTTCCAACGATAGGTATCAAAGCCTGCTTGTGGCCCAAAGGTAAGTTTGGATTTTTGTATGCCAAAGGAGTAGGTGCCGTCTGTTAGCCCATGTATCGTCTGAGTTGTCCACCTAGGTATTGGATTTATGCCCTATTGCCCCTGTTTGTGTTAAGGGATTTGTTGGCCTATATAATTCATGTGTGCATTACACATAAAGGGGGAGATTGTTAAGTCATGTGTGATCCCACATCGGATAATTGAGTAAGAAGTGAAGCACATAAATATGAAGTTATGCTTTTATCTATCAGCGAAAGATTCAGCTTTTAGGTCAAATAGATCTCAGCTCATATTTGTGTCTCCATGTGTTTATCTCCTAGACGGGCTGGTTTGTCATAACGCTTAGTGCATAACCCCCCCGTAATAAAAAAAAAAACCTGCAACTCTGCCAATCTTCTAATGAGACTTAACGTTTTATTGGCACTCTCGTTCCAAAAGTCACCATAGCCAATAATCTTAGACTAGCAAGCCAATTATTAAAATAGTGATCAATTTCTCGCATGGAACTTCCTTAACTTGATAACATGCTCATAGTTGAGAACTTTTTGATGGGAAAGGCATATGATAATGATTTGTTAACCGAGATAACTCTCAGTTAAAGCTAAAGATGTAATACCTCAAGTTAGAGTGAATGTCCTACATGAGATGTACACTAAAAAAACCTCTAGTGCATAATAGTTCCTGTGAATTTAAGAATTAGCTAGTATTTTTTAGGAAGGGACTTGAAATATATACTTGTGATGTTACAAATGGTATTAGAGCTAGCACCAGTTCGAAGTACGCAAAACTAAGTGTTACATGAAGTAAAGTATCACACAACAGGATATGATAGGAGACACCTCTTAAATCCATAGGAGACACCTCTAGAATCCATGGGGATCACTTTTAGAATCGCATGTCGTCTTGTGAAATGTTAGCATAGTGAGGACGCCATATCTTAAATGCGAGAAGTACATAATACTTCAAATTAGAGTGAATAGTCCTGCATGGGATATATACTGAAAAAACCAATAGTATATACTAGTTCAATCAATAATTAATCGTAGCTAGTATTTTTTAGGAACTATGAAAAATATACTCGGGGCATTAAAAGAGATGAATCTCTAGGGACGTTACACGAGATGAATCTCTCTCTCTCTCTCTCTCTCTCTCTCTCTCTCTCTCTCTCTCTCTCAATTGAAAAATCCACTCATTCAATTTTTATCTACATATCCATGAAAGCTCCATAGACAAAAAATGATGCACTTAACGGTTTCTAAATAAATAGATTTTTGAAAATAGAAGGGCGTCATGGTCATTAGTTGTGTTCACCACAATCTACATGCTTTACAACATCTAATGTGAAAATTTTGTATTTTAAAGCCTTGTAAGTGAGGTTTCTCTAGTTTTATTGCCAAAAAAGTTCTTTTGCAATTTGATGCATGAGCAAATGGTCTTCAAAGTGCGTAGTTTTTGTCTTGAGAGCTTTTAAAACATGTAGATCAAAATGAATAATATGGATTGTCCAATTTCAGTGCACATCATTCACTTTGCTAGGTGGGCATAACAAAGCGAAATTTGCGCTAAGTGTACGCTCTGCGTGTGAATCTGTTTGAATGTGTGCAACACTCATGATGATCCCTGTTGATATTGGGTTCGAAGTTTTTAGTACAGCAAAAGTGTTGCATCTGATGTGCATATGCAAGAGGTATCTATCTACCTGTAACTAATAACAGGTCTATTGATTCTATGAGTTGCTCCATATTAAGGGCAGGTTCATGCATATCAAATTGGTGCATAATTTTCATACAGAATTTATGTGATGATCCCTGGTAAATTTTGTCTTCAAAATAATCATCAATAAGAGTATTCAGAAATTGAAAATTATATGCAAGGGTTGATATTCATACCTGCTGTGTTTTGATATCGACATCAGCTTCTGGAGGAACTGAGCACTTACTATTTTTTCATACAAATGTCAAAGGATAAGCAAAAATTAGTAGAGTGAATAATTGAACAGGATACCAAAATATTTTGGGAAACAAGGATATACAGAAAACATAGTATTGACATGAATCAAACATATTATGTAATGAAAAAAATTAAAAAGAAAAAAGAAACCCATGATGTGATGCTATTAAGGAAAGCAAAGCAGCCCTGGAAGAACTCAACAGGGAAGATTTTTTTTTTTAAAAAAAGAGATATTGTCACAATTTTTTAATCTTACCTTTCCATCTGGTCCTGGAGTTCTTTGTATTTAGCTAAATCATCCTGATGACTGTTCTGTTCTTCTTGAAGCTCTATTTCCAACATTTCTGCCTTTCTTCGCAGCAGGTTTAATTCAGTTTCCAGTTCCAGTTTCTGTGATTCAAGTGACTTGTAGGACTCAGCCATGCATTTCAACTGTGTCTCAGCCAGGCTGTTTGATTTCTCACTAGCAGCCAGTTGTGACTTGAGCTCAGATAAGTGCTGTTCCATTTCAACCAACTGATTGTTTTTTAGTTCCCACACTTCTTTACATCTTGCTAAATCCAACTCCACATTCTCTTTTTGTTGTTTCAGTTGTTCAAATTCCTCCAAAGAGCATGTGGGTGATGTAGTCTTTAGTTCACAGCTTAAGTTAATGGGCCCTTCAATCTCAGGATCAGAAGAATTAGAATCAGACATGCACGATTCTGAGAATTTCTCTTTTGCATGTTCATGGGGAGCCACTTTATTCTCTAACAATGTCACTTTGTCTATGCAATCAGAACCATAGCTTTCCCCTTCATTGCATTTATCACTTGGCATAATATAATTTAATAAACTTTTTTCAGAGAAAATATTGGACAAGGCCAGAAGAAAACCATGCACACTTTCTTCATTACACAGAACTTTGTTGACAGAAGCAGAGAACTCCTCGATTCTCTCAGTTAGTCTACTGTCATCAGCAGATCTACCTTGAATTTTTGTAGTTTCTTTAAAAATTGATAGAACAAACTCATGGATCTGTGAAATGGCATCCTTCAATTCTTGAACCATGACATGATTAGCTTCTTGCTTCAAGGTGATCCCATTTTCTGTAACTTCTCCTGCGACTTCATTATATTCTTTCTGCATACAAGAATCATTGATGAAACGAGTTTCACCAGAAACACTACCAACAAGCTGCGGAGGTAATTCTTCATGTGCGTCCTGCACGATACATCTGATATCCTCCAAAAGTCTTCCCATATCTTCCTGTGATTGAGATTCAAATAAACAATTTATTCTTGATTGAAGTTTTGAGAGTGTCAAATCATCTTTATTTGATGCCGATTCATGAGCTGGTTGATCCACATCAGAAGAGACTAAAGTTTTTGGAAGCTCGACTGTTAGTCGTTCACTACAATCCCCATCCTTTTGAACACCATCCGACTGGGTTTTTGGATTATCCACTGCACCATCTGTAATGCTAATGCTCCCATTGGCTTCTGTTGACTGGCATGCTAACCTCTCCATCTCCAGAAAGTCATCCATAAGTTTCAATTGGTTTGAATTGTCTACCTTGTTATTCTTGTCGACATTTTTCTCTTTCTTGAATTGTGAGAGCTCAGATATTAATGCGGTAGCCCAAGACTCAGAACAGCTCCCTTCATCATCAATGCCATCTTCGGACATGGAGGTCAAACTTGGATCCTTGCTTTCAATTTCAGCTGGGATTTCAGTTCTCGGTTTTGTCGGGCTCTTTTGTTGGTTCATTGCAAGAAAATGTGCTTCCATGCTGCGAAGCTTGTTTTCGGTCTTAGCACACATATTATGAGATGCCTGTAGTTCTCTATTGCGCTTTGACAAAGCCTCCTTTAGCATCTTCATTTCTTCCTCCATTGCTAACAAGCGTGTTGTTAGAAATTCATTCTCTTTGCGGCATTGCTGCATGTTTTCAAGTGCAAAGTCAGAAGGTGATATCTGATGTGGACTTGAAGTTTTAGCCGGAGATCGTCGTAATCTGGTTTCCCCATAGTCCCGACCTAAATTCTCAACTTCTATTTTCATTTGAGCTAATGCAGCAGGGCCAGGCAATTTCTTCCGAACAAGACCACGTAATCTCTGACATTCAGCTTCCAGTTTTGTTATTTTCTTGACATCTTCCAAGTGTTGCTTGTTCGCAAGTTCTGCAGACCTCATACTCATGTTCTTTTCTTCATTGCGAATCTCAAGTTCTTTGGAGATAACATGGAGTTCATATTTCAGTGAACTTATCTCCTTCTCACATGACTGTATATCGTCCTTCATTACCTCAATCTCAGCATTAGCCTGGGACTTTTCATCACTGACCTTCACCAACAAGTTGGAACATTCTTGGAGAGTCCTCGAGAGTGCAGCAATTTCAGCAGATGATCTTAGAAGCTCTTGTTCGGAATCAACAATTTTTGCTTCCAGCTCAGCCTTGGCTTTTTCCCACTGCTTAGATTTTGCAAAGACTACATCATGCAACTTTTGCTCAGTTTCTTCCTTCACATTTCGTACCTGCTTCATGCACTCCTTAAGGGCGCCATCTAGATGAGATGCTCGATCTTCAGCAGTAAGTCTCAGCAATGTAACAGATTCCAGTTGTTGCTTCAATGCCAAGGCTTCTGCTTCAGCCTTTTCCCAACCTATAAACAAGAAGAAATACAGAATCCCAAAAAAAGACACCAGTAGTCAATATCACAATCTTGTCAAACAAAGAAACTTCTGAGAATGAGAAAATCTTCGAAATTTCTCAAGAAGGTGCTGGAATTGACAAATAAAATATGGCAGATGTAACTAATTATCCACATAATCATACCTGAGACTGCTTCCTCGGCAACTTTAGCATGTTGTTTCACTAAGTTATCTTTAGTGACCATCTCTGATTGAGCTGAGGATAATTTATCATTTAAATTGGATACTTTTTCTTTAAGAATCTTCACTTGGTCTTCCAATTCCATCAGATGTGCATATGACTCCGCAGAAATCTGTACATATTTTACACTCTCGGTATCATCCTGCCAAAAGTACAATTAATCAATAGGAGAATAATCAACTTGATTACAATTATGGATGAGGAATTCAACTCAAATGGTTCAGTAAATTGATTCTTTTGCTTTGGACAACAATGTCGTAAATGTTCTCAAGCTTGGGTTCATATAATCATCAAGACACCTAGATGAGTTCAGATTGGACCATCAATCTAATTTGAATTTTAAGGTCCTGCTTTTGCTTTAAAAGTTGGGAATATTATTTGACTGGAGTTTCATAAAAACATGAACCATTAGTTAACAAACTAAAAAAGAGTAGAGTAACCATCAATACTGAATAAGTTTCTCTACACATACATGCACGCACACAAAAAATATAAAATAAGAGTAGATAACTGCCGATATTGCATGAGTTTCTCCACACATACAAATGAAACCTTGTTTTATCGGACATATGAATCAATTTGCTCAGCGCTTTCATGATAAATTAACTTCAAATTCCTTCCTTGTTAACACATAATAACAATAATAACAATAAAAGCGAAATTTACAAAATTAGGAAGAGAAAGATTTAAAGCATTTTCGTAACACCTGGATTATTTAACCCAAAAATAAAAAATTTAATATTCGATTATGTGAATATAAAGAATGATTAGAAGCGATAATTTAATTACTTAGTGAACAATTAATTACGTTTAAACTTTAAGCATATTTTAATGAGAATGTAGGGTGAGAAAAGATGAATACAAGTGTGTGTGTGTGTGTGTGTGTGTGTAAAATTATATAAATAGATGAATGAACAGCAAGAGAGAGAGGCCTGGAGTGTTCTTAAAAATGAAGAAAATCCCCAAAATTATCTCACTTATACTTATCTCTCCCAATTTACTATCCATCCAAGAAATTTCCCCAAAACTCTCTCTCTCACTTTCCCCAATAGAGAAAACCCTAAAAATCCTCTCTCTCTCTCTCTCTCCAGATTTTATCTTCAATTAATTTTCTTTTATTTTCTCCTCTTCTATTTCTCTTCTTTTCTCTTTATTTTCTTCTCTTTCTTCTCTTTTTTCTCCACTGATTGGAGCTGGCTAGGAACCAAGGCAGACTCGAGCTCGACCCGAGGCGGACTCGAGCTCGACGAGCCTAACCCGTGATCGGAGGGGGTGCTGAGCAAGAAGAAGAGGAGGAAGTTGGAGTGGGTGTTTGATGGTTTATTAATCACAAAATTAATCACTTGTAGAGGTAGCTAACACCTCTTCCCTTTTTATTATAATTTCTTTGATTAATAGTTATATGCTAACCTTAAATTCTTATATATATATATATATATATATATATATATATATATATATATATATATATATATATCAGATAGGATATTGTCAGGGCAATTCCATGAACTTTGTCGATATCAGAAATCGCCGAGTCAAGAGTGAGTAAAGTTTTCCTCTTATTCTCGCTTACTTTACGTGGTTAAATTTTAATAATTTTGTTTCCCGTATCTTATTTGGAACTTGATTAATTTTAATATTAATTGTGTAAGCTAGCTAATTTTAGTATTAATTGTATAAGCTAACTTTAGTATTAATTGTGAGCTAGCTAGTTATTGGTCGAGATTATGGTGAAAATTGTGTCACTCACAAGGGGTTGAATAATGTAGAAATGTCGATAAACAAAGAATCTTGAATCTATTATTGAGTCGTTCATAAACCGAAAGCTTGAGAAGTAGAATTGAACACATTAATAAACCGAAATGAAAAGAATGTAGTATAAAAACAGTTTCTGCGATGTATAAACATATATAAAGCAAATACGGGAGAGGATTTTGAAAACTATATCGATAAACTGAAAAATGTGAACTTAATAAATTGTTGGTATTAATGGGCTAATTGATTTGTTATTCAGATAAATAATGTGTTGATTGATAACGTGTGCATTGCATAGCATGGAGGAATGTTGGCATATGGGGGAGGACAAGGAAGTTATATATGTGTACGTATATTTCATATATATATATATATATATATATATATATATATATATATATATATATATATATATATATATATATATATATATATTATTGTATTTGTGTGTGTGTATGCGCATGTGTTTATGGAGGAAGGGCTATAGTGGGAGAGGAGGGAGTATGTGTATGTGAATATGTGACATGCACGTACAAATTGTTATACATGTTTTACGGAAGGGTGGTACCGGATGGGGAGAAACAAGGTATCATTATATACATATAAATATTGGAAGAAGGTGATGGGGGAGAAGGGGAGAAAACTGTGCATACATGCATTCATGTTACATGTGTTATGTTCCTATGAGATGTGTATAAATGTAATGATATGAAAAGTACTTTATTATGAGTTCAGTAAGATAAAATGATACTAGAACGACTACTTGATATGTTATGAGCATCTATGTACAAAGATTGAGATGAATTTGAGTAATACATACATCCGTTAAATACGAAACATTATTACAAGAGACTGATTAAATAAATAACTGAGAGAATTGAATTTCTCGATTGATGAATAGAATCAATGTAACACCTATTATGGTTTTTTGTTTCTATTAAATCATCGAGCACCTATTTATCTTGTCCAATACATGTTCATGTTTGTTACCTGGTGCACAAATTATACTTTGCATTGTTAATTATATATCACTCCTTGGATTCCTTACACGAGTGTACTAACTGAGCTCTTGAGCTCACCCTTTTATATTAATAACATTTTCAAGTCGCGATAAGAGCAAAGGTCCGGCTTAAAGCTTATGTAGGCGTTTCTTTTAAAACTACATGGAGAATCAATCTTGAAAATTTTACTTATGTTTTGTTACCTTGCTTGTATATAAATACTAAACTTGACATGTATGTTAATGTAATATGTGTTAGACTTGTGAGTTAGTCAACTTGTTTGACTCGTCGGACGTGGTCAACTGAGTCATAGACACGGCCTGACACGGACAAAACGGGTTGTGTTTGGGTCGTGGGTTTATTGGGTGGGTAGACGCGATCCCAATATCCATATATAACCCTAAATCTTCCCCAAATCTTTAAATTGATCCCGATCTCTCTTAGATCTAGCGAGAAGAAAAACTGATGATCTCATCATCGTCAGTGTCTCTTTGTGGTGATCTTGTCGTTGTCGGTGTTGGTGTCTCATCGTCGGTTGATCTCGACTGCGGGTGATCTCGTCGTTGGCAGAGGTAAGCTCTTTCTCTCGATATGCCCTTTTTGTATCTGCTCTTTGGTCCTCTCTCTGCTCTGAATCTCTTTCTCAATCTCTCTTTCTCAATCTCTTAAAAAGATCGACAGAGAGCAAAGAAAGCAGAGAGAAATTCCGAGCAGAGAGTGTTAGAGCTCAAAGCAGTGTAGAGCTCTCTGTCACTGAGATTGATTGAGATCGATTTTGTTTTGAACTTTTTTTCGATTGATCTAAATTGATCCAGTGTCTCTGATAGCGGTGTGGTATTAAGCGAGAGATTGGGATTAGGATTCTGCTAGCTTGGTTTGGCTGTGGAGCTAAGGGTAAGGGAGAGTGTGGAAGGTTCCAGAAGAACTGTGCAGGGATATTTTTGGTTAAGTTTTATCTTTTATTTTTACATTTTCAATGATTTATTGAGTTTTTTGTTGATGGGATTTGTTAGGGTCCCTAGGAGCAGACGGGGAATTATGTGAATTACATGAAAATTTGCTTATGTGGATTGTGTAGAAAAAATCTTAAGGAGATGATTATGTAGATAATTGATTGTGTATGTTGTATTTCTTCAAATAATATTGCTGTGTTGTTGTGTTTATAGCAATATGTCTTGAATGGAAGGTTCCTCAACTGGTTGAAAGTCCAGAATAGTGGATGATCATACACTTTTTTAGAAGAGTGTAATTAAAGTGAAAAAAATTGAAAGGGGAGGAGGAAATTGACGATGAAAGTGTAGTTATTGCCTTGAAACATTCAATAGGTCATACTCAAGAGTCAAGGTCCATCCCATACAGATAAGCAGACAAGGAATAAATATGTGCGTAACGGTTAAACCCCACAATATAAAGAACATGACAAAAGAGATGGAGCAAGCGGAAATGAGATTTAAGGGTTTTATGCCTAAGGACGTAAATTTCCCTTTATCTTTAACGTCTAGTGCGCCCGGTAAAAGTGCAAGTGGTTCAAGTGAATCGAAGAAGATGAGGAGATCAACACCGTAGATCAAGCATTCAATAAAGAGGTGAATAATAAATTAGATTGCATTATTGCGAGGATGTTCTATACTGGTGGATTATCATTTAATTGACAAAAAATCGATGATATGCCAAGGCATTTAAATTTTTCACAAAAAATCTAATTGTCGGCTAAAAACCTCCCGGTTATAACTCTTTAAGAATCACTCTCTTGCAACATAAGAAATTCCACGTAGAGAGTTGATGGAGCCCATCATGGGCACATGAAAGCAAAAGGGTGTCTCCATTTGTAGTGATGGATGGGTGAATGCACAAAGAGGACCTATCATTAATTTCATGACGGTCACTAATGTGGCCCGATGTTCCTGAATTCTGTAAATGCCAAGGGAGAATCGTAAAACATGCATTACATTGCAGAGAAAGTTGAAAATTGCATCAAAGAGGTTGGGGCTCAAAATGTCTTCCAAATCATACCAATAACGCTTTTACATGCAAGGTTGTGGGTGCTATTGTAGAGAGCAAGTATCCTCACATCTTTTTAACTCCTTATATTGTGCACACTCTTAATCTTGCACTAAAGAATATTTGTGCAGTTAAAAATACGAAGGCAAAAGTTGTAGCTTATGCACAATACAGTTAGATCACCGAGTTCTCGAATGATGCCTTGATCATAAAGAATTTTATCATGAACTATTCCATGAGGCTTGTCATGTTCAATGACTATTCTATGAGGCTTGTCATGTTCAATGACTATTCTAAAGCTTATTGTGGTTGCAGAAACTAGATTTGTTTCCTGAATTATCATGTTGAAGAAGTTTAAAGTCAGCAAAAGAAACCTCTAAGATTTGATTCTTAGTAATCAATGAAACATGTATGGGATGATGCTGTGGGACAAGCACAATTTGCTAAAGAGAAAGTGCTGGATGATTTGTGGTGCGACAAGATAAACTATTTTATTGCCTTCACCGATCTAATTTATGACATGATAAGAGTCACTGACACTGACACACCATCTCTTCATTTGGTATATGACATGTGGGACACAACGATCGTGAAGGTTAAAAGTGTTATTTATCGACACGAAGAGGAAAAAAAGAGAATAAGCAATCACTTTTTTATGATGTGTATCAAATCTTGAAGGATTGATGGAACAAGAGTAACACGCCACTTCAATATTTGGCACACTTTTGAATTCAGGGTAATATCTAAGTTTATGTTATAATTTATATTCTTTAATGCGGTTATTTTTTAATGTGGTTATTCTTTATGTTAATAGGTATTATCATGATGTTTGGTTTAATAAGAATATAACTTGACAAGCTCCCCATCGAGATGAGGAGAGCTCTTCTGAAAGAGGCAAGTGTTTGAACAGATACTATCCTAACTCCGACGAACGACGAGCTAGATTTTCAGACGCTTTAGGTACTTTTGCCGATCCGAATTCTCTTTATGATAGAGGATTTGTGGATCCAAAGTGTTGGTGAGTTCTTTATAGTTCCTCAACTTTAAATTTACAAGCAATGGCTTTAAAACTTCTACGCCAACCATGTTCCTCCTCCTCTTATTGTAAAAGAATTTGGAGCACATACTCTTTTTACTCACTCCTTAAAGAGAAACAAATTAACCCCAGCACGAGTGAAAGATCCAGTATATATGCATAATAACCTTTATTTGCTTTCTCAAAATTCAGACGAATATAATGAGAGGAAACAAGGATGTAGGATATTAGCGGAGATGACTTTGACTCATTTCAGGGTGTCAGTATTCTAAATTTGTTACTGTTTCTCTTGATGAACCCACGATGGAGGCTGTGTTGTTTGCGGATGATGGAAAAGGAAATAATGAAGAAGTTATTGGACTAGATTCAACTTTATTTTGATCCTTAAAGTATAACTCCGATTGTAATTTTATTTTGAACTTATGATAATAGTTTGTTGGTTAACTTAGTTGGTAACTTGTGAGCTTATGATTTTCGGTTGTAATTTAATTATAAACTTCTGATATTTTATATCTTGTACACTTGTTTATTGATCCGGCGTAATTCACTTTTGGTTCATGTAGCCTACCCCAAATAGTTGGGACAAATGGCTTAGTTGTTATTGTTGTTGTTATTGTACACTTGTTTATTGATATTTTAGTTTATTGATTAATATTTTATAAATTTATCTATGTATAATAATAATAAATAAAATATTGCTTGTTATGTTCCCATATCTTAATTTTTTGAATTTTACTATGTCTCGTGTCTGTGTCACATATGCATGCGTCATAGATAGAATCATTGATAATTTGCACTGATGGGCTTCAAGGATAACTTATGGTTAGACACGTGTAAAAACTGGTCTTCATGCAGTTATGCTAAAGTATTGAAGGAACTTTATAAACTTGATGGAAAAAATTAGTTGATATGGAAAGCAGAAAGATACTTGCAAGAAGGTAACCAAAAGTATTAAACGAAGGAGGTGAAGAGAGCAAAAGTCTTCTTATACTTTTCCCCTCCTACTCCTTAAAATCTTTTTATGGATCACTAATTTGATGAAGATAGCATGTTTACTTTGACTAATACAAGTAATATCAAATAAACTTTCCTGTTGATTCATTATTTGTTTTGTAAGATCACAATTAGAGGGAAGGATAAAAAAAAGAGAAATAAATAAGCACCAGATCTGTTTTAGTGTCGTCCGAACTTGCCAAAGACGCATTATTAGCATCTGTTGCAGTTACTGTTTTGTCAGAACCCTTCTTCTTCCAAGGCCAACTTCTTCGATCCATTTTATATTATATAGCCTACAAATGTCTGAAAAAGTCAAAAATCATCAGATCTTTATCACATCAAGGCAAAAGCAACATGAGATCACAAAGAAAATCTAGAAAACAGAAACCACAGCACATTACTAAAAAAACAATGAAGGTGCAAGGTATTTAAGCAACATAAGAAACTGGATACAATGGCATGAAATCATGCATCAGGGGAGACTGTAAAGATAGTCATTCAAGAAAATCTAGAACACGGCTGAGATCTATATCAAAATGAACATGTACAGCAAGTGACAATAAAATGTACTGCAATCAATAAAGATTAAAATATACATACAAAGTTGTTGGGGTTTCATTAATTTCCTCCCCAAAGAACTAACAGGCTTCACCCAAATTATCCATCCAATACAGGGAACTCTCATCAATTACCAAAAAAGATCAGGTGCAGGATCCAGGATCAATACATGATGGTCTATATAACACTTAAAATTATGAACATTTGCTACTAGAAAGATTTTGAACAATGAAGGTCACAGACACCTAGTAACTGGAACTTTCAATCTTGGGTACAATACTGGCAATTACAATTCGGCTGGTTAACATAGTTTGATAAAGGAAGCATAATGTAAGATCACCAAGATATGAGGAGGTCCAAATTTTGCTGCTGCACTATCATATTTTACTTGAAAAGGTAAATATACGAGTGTAAAACAGTAGAGTATATAATAAAGCATTTCATAGGGGGTTCCACCAAATAATACAGCAAGCTTTTTTAGTTTTGTGAGCAAATTGGGGTTTGACAGGGAGAAGAAACAAAAAAGAGAAACTGTGAGCAAAATGACTAACAATTCATAGCTCCATCATCCCTTAAATGATAACGAATAACAATCCTAATTTCACTTAGATGAGGTAACCAAAAAAATTGACAAGTAATGGTGGCAATGGAGGTCCATTATGTGATGACAGGATCCAAATCCTACACAAATTGGAATAAAGAGTAAATTTAGGTCCTAGCTTTGTTTAGTGGGTCTGGATCTCCAAGTCGATCCTACCAATTTACAGTGGATAATCAAGTAGATCTTGTCGGATCTGACCTGAACCCAATCCACTACCACCCGATGAGTAAGGCTTCTGAGTTTGTGTGCAGCTCTCATGTGGTGATATTTTACTGAAAGTTCCTCCCCAATTGCCTGTGCAACTCGGTTGGATGAATCCAGCAAAATATAAAGGACATGGAGGAGAAAATATTATGGGACTACCCAATCATGCATAAAGATTGAAGTTGACAAGATACTTATAACTCAAACTGATTGACATAATCAAAATCATATCATCATTTCATATCAAAAAACATGGATTCAAGCGCATGATAGAGTAGAAGGGCAGAAATGGTTAATATCAAACAGATCGAAATGGTGGAGAAATATTATGGGTACATCTCATCATGCATAAAGAATTAAAGGTTGACGTCATAATTAAAGGTTCAAGTAAACGAAGACTTATAACTGAAAATAACTTGAAAGAATCAAAAGCTTTACATAACTTCATATTGAAAATCATCAAATTTTAAGTGCATGACAAAAGGAAAAAGTACAGAAATGGTTAATATCAAACCTCAAGCCGCAGCTGATGTCGAATTGCAACCAAATCGCACGTATAAGACGAATAACATCAACTAAGCAAGATAATTCCTAGATATATTTCTTATAAATTGGTAGCCAACAATTTTTTGAACTTGGCATTAATCTTTGTCTAGCATCACAAACAGTACCCCAAATAATATCCATGAAGTACGGAAAACTACTCATTGATGTCGAAACTTATAAGCCAAGTAAAAATTGAATGAATCAACCAAAATTATGCAGCATAACTGCGGTCACATGAACTACTTACTTCTTCAAGCAAGGCAAAATCATAGCACAGAAGAGGACAAGGAAACAGCTCAACCAAAGCCACCTCAAAATTTTGCAAGCATTGAAAGGAAACAGCGGGCGGCGACTCAGAGGATAGCAGTTGCAATTCCCTTGAATGAAGTGGGGTCTCTGCACATGAGCAATTTACTATTTACAATCAGAAAAGACAGAAATTGACAGTTCCAGTCCAGAAAAAAGTACCATCCTTAGCTAAAGAAAGAGTACCACTCAAGCAAACATTTTGCGAGAGCTGGCCATCATTTCTTTATTTAGTTTCAGTAAATTTTGAAAAACACAAACTTTAAGCAACAGCAAAATGCTAAGCAAAACCCCATCCTTTCAAATACTAAACGTAAAATCCACATTAAATAAAACAGTAAATGCTCGAACAAGCAGATCGACAATAAAACCAGGTGAGAATTTACACAAGCAAGCTAGTTGAGATCAAAAGATTAGCATTGAAAGCACCGGTCCAATTCTCTAGCAATTTACCCCCAGAAATTCAAGAAAGCTCTAGAGTACAAGAAAGAAGCGGCTACCTGATGTAATGCAGATCTGCAGGAGCTCGCAATACACAAAGAGAGAAATGGCGTTGAGAGAGATTATGCTCGATGTATTTGTTTGAAGTTCGCGATGAATTTTGCTTAGTTTCCTGGATGAGAGTCGAGCCAGAGAGGAATAAAAGAAAGAACTTTTTTCTTCTCCCCCTTTTCTTTCAAGCTTCGTTCCCCTCTCTCTCTCCCCCCAGTTGGGTTGTGAGTTGTGAAAGAGATGGGAGGACGAAAAAAAAAAAAAAAGAAAAAAAGGGGAGCGAAGAAAAAAGATTGGGGTTTCGGTGAAAATAAAGAGGAGGAGCTGGGGTTGGATCCAAAGGCGCATAATTCGATCGGCACTAAATAAACAATGTTTTGAGGTAACTAATTGCAGTATTTGTATTTTTGCCCCCTAATCATTAGGATTTGGGGGGCTAATCCACTCCTTGTGACCTGTAATTGCCGGTACACTTCAGTGCCAGCTCACAGAGTTAGTGCATGAAGGGGGAGGGGGTTTATTACTTTATTTATCAACACGCTTCTTTCATTGAACATGCACTGGGTGCCACACTACAAAAGACGAACCTGTTCATGCTTCTTTACTGAATTCTGAGTAGTCAATTTTGCTGTACTTTGAGCCATGTTGTTAATATGTCCAAGCTCCTGTTACAAAATAGTATAAAATATGTGAGTCGGGGAAAAGTGGAACAATATCCAAATTATATATTACGAGGGTAAATCTGCAAAAATATAACAACCGAGCTGTTCAGTTCAGCCGGCTATCACCGGTCAAATGTATTCAGACAAGCAAGACTTGCACCATGCCAGCGCCGCCTAGTGCCGCCTGGTATATTAGCAGGCGCAGCGATAATCTTAAAACTTGTTGATGGTTAATATCTCAATTTTTTTTATTTTTTTAATTTAAATTTAAACTGGGGAGATTTTCTTATTGCCGTTGTTGAGGACTTGTTTTTTCTAATGGGCTGACTTGAAGCGGTGGGTCGTCCATCGCCGTCCAGAAACGGGGAGCCAACCTGTCGAGAGGAGTTAGATTTGACACTCAAACGACCCGGTTGTCTTAAGAGAGACCACATAGCCATCAAAAATAACGAGAGGGAAAAAAAAAAAAAAAAAAATAGCATGTCGCCATACGTTATCGGTCTTCTTTATTTCTCTCTTTTAATTTATTTTTGGTTATGACGGCCGTCACTGATTTTTTTTTTTTTTTTTTTGTTAGCGGCCAAGTTAAATTGGTGATTCCAAGTCAGGAAGACAGTCGACGGCACTCATCTAACCGCTAAATTTTGTATTGCTAAAATGATAAGGTGGTCTCAATGGCGGACACACGATGTTTTTCAGTAGAGGACTCTTAAATGTAATAAGAATTTCAGTATAAGCATAAATGTAATATGACAATAGAGAAAAAAAAAGTCATATGCTATAAATAAATAGGGTTTTTTAAAACGTATTTAAATAATAATTATAAAAACAACACCTCTGTAAAAAATTTATCAAAACCAACCTCTGACTGGCCACACCAATGCCGCGTCGGTTTATAGCATATGACTTTTTTTAAATCAAAAAGTACTATAATTTCTATTACTACAACTATTGTTAGTAATTATTAGTAGTAGTAATTGTTACTATTTCATTATAATTATGATTATTTATTATTTATAATTATTAGTTTTATTAATTATTATTAGTATTATTATTAATGATTATGAGTAACTGTTACCATTATTATTAATTATTATTATTATTAATTGTTGATACTATTATTATTATCATTGGTATCGTTAATTATTATTAATATTATTTTGTTATATAGTTGTTATTATTATTACTACTATTCTTGTTGTTTATATTATTGTTGATTGCAATTAGTATTATTAATTATTATTAGTGTTAGTATTTTTATGTTTATTTTGGCATTAGCTTCTAAATTATTATTGTTATTATTATTATCTTCAATATTATTAGTATTATGATCATCCTCATTTTTTTCCTCTTACTCCTAAACTCATACCCGTAAACCCGCAACCCAATACTCCATTATATTTATACCTCTCTAATCCTATACCCTAACCCTACTCCTATATCCTAACCTTAATCCCATCTTCAACCATTGTCGTCTCTCTTCCTCAGCCGTGAGCACCCAGGCTGCCATGTCTGTCGGCATACCCTCTACTGCCGAACTCCCATCTTCATCTTCCTGCCCGTGGTCTCTCTCCTTGTCAAGCCACCGTCCTTGGCCACCCCCCACTGGTCATGCCTCTTCTCTCTCCCACAGAGCCCCGCAGCCTCTTGTCTCGTCGCCAGAACACCACGTCCTCCTCCTGCAGTAACTCCTCCACAGCCACGCGAGATTACCACCATCCGAGCAACAACTCCACCTCCGCCGGAGCCGCAGCCCCCTTGGATCTATCATCAATCTACTCATCTCCTCCACCGCCTCCTCCAACCACCACCTGCAGCCCCCAACGTGATCTGCGTCTTGCCGCCGTCGACGGCCACCTCCCCATACACCCCTGCGTGAGTCCTTCTCTCTCTTTCCTTCTCTGTTTATAGATGTATGTGTAATTATGTGTGAGTGTGTGTTTGTATTTATTTGTGTGCGTGTGTGTGTGGTGTATAGGTATATTTTTTGTGTTGTGTGTGCATGTGTGGGTATATTTGTAAATATGTGTGTTTTGCGTACGTGAGTGTGTGCATGTGTGCATGTGTTTGTGTGTTGTGCTATGTATAAGAGTAAGTGTGTGCACGTGTGTGTGATCCATGTGTTTGGGTTTTGTGTGTGATATGTTAATGTGTGTGTGTAATGTGTGCATGTATAATTGTGTAACATCCGAGTTATTAAATCCTGATTTAATATTATAATCTTTGATTAATAAGATCATATAGAGTATTCAGAAACTATGATTTGATTAAATTAGTGTGATAATGAATTTTTTAGATTTTTCTCGAGAAAATGTTAAGTGACATGAAATTTACATGTACATGTAATGCGTAAATAATTGTATTTGATGAATAATGCTATAACTTAAAACATGTTTAATTGTTAAACCCGCATGCATAGATGGAATTGTACAATTATGCAAAGTATATTTGTATTAATAAAGGATACTACAAATTAGCCACTAATTAAATGCAATTAATTAAGAGGTTAGTGGGATGAGATGAATCATGAGAGATGGAAGGCTAAGATGGGATTAAATTGTTAGGGAGAGGATGAAAGGTTGAGATTTGATTGAAATTGGTGAAGTGGAGGTGGCAATTGGAGAGGGCATTGGCATGACACTTGGCTATTGCTGTTAATAATTCTTAGGTATTAAAAAAAAAAAAAACACTCAACAGCCGTTCTCATCTCTCCGTTCTCAAATGAATGGAGAAAAGGGAAACCCCAAAGTTTCTCCAAATTCTCTTGCTCAAAAAGGGAAACCCATGAAATTCTTTAAGAAATCAAAATCAACTCTAGATCTACTCTCCCCTAACCTTCTCTCCCACTCTCTGAAACAAGGGGACGCTTGCCCTAAGGCATGCGCGGCCACGCGCGCGGCCGCGCCAGAGGTTGCACCGGCGGCGCGCGGCCGGGCGGCGCGTGAGGCGGGGAGGGTGGCCGACGTGGAGGAGGTGCAAAAGCCCAATTTTTATTGCTTCATACATCTCCTTTCCCCATGGTAAGAAGATCAAAACCCTAACTTGTATCTCTCTTTGAGTTCTTCTAATTCTTTCCCTTTCTTTTCATGATGATGGCCGACCATGGTACCGACGGCAAGGCGGAGGCACGGCCATGTCGAAGAGAAGAAAATCTAGGTGAGGGAGATTCCATCTTGATTCAAAACTTATTTCAACTTTCTCAATTTTCAGAAAAAATCCTCATGATATCTAGTGATTAATTTCTGTCAATTAAAGGAGTCTTCAATCTACTTTTCTCCCCATATTTTTCTTGCAAAAATTCTGGACAAACCAATCACTTTGAGTGAAATAGCAGATCTTTTCAATATGTGCAGAAATCTGTTAAACAGAATAATCTGTAAATCCGGGCTCAGTTCACCAGTATGTTAGGGTTATATTGTATCATATATATACCGTTGGAAAGACAATCGAGTCTACTTTCCAACGGTTCATACCATGTTCTTGTCTTTCCAACGGTTCATACCATGTTCTTACCGGATACCTGTACCTCAAGCTACGACTAAAACATTGCATGTTGGTCGAAACTGTCCTGCTGCAGAACTCACTCACAGCTGAGGAGTTTCTGTATATCTAAAACAGTTTAGTTAGATAAAACTGATCATGTAATATATCAATGGAAAGATAATAGAGTCTAGTTTCTAGAAAATCTTTCTTTATTCTATTTCAATATGTAGAATGAGAGTTATTATAAAAACACCATTGGTTATCCGGAAAGACTGAACCATTAAAATATATTTAAGCAATGAGTTCATGACTAATGACCGTTGCTAAATCAAACTAATTATGGTATGTGATATATTGTCTAAGAGATATATAGAGCCATAAGACTCCACTTTTCAGTGGTTTATGTCGCATTTCGTTTGGATGTATGTGATAGAGGTCTTGTCGAAACACTACGAGTAAATTGAGAGATAATTGCCAGAGTTGAATGGTGGTTGTAAAAAGGGTGATTCTTGTTGATATAAAAGGCCCACAAACTCTTAATGTGTAGGAATTGAACTTCAAGTTCATTAATTTACAAAGTTAAATTATACCCCTTTATGTCTAAAAGAGATATTGAGAACACGGAAGTCTCTCAATTAAATCTAAGCCCTCCTTCTTTTAAAAATTTTGTATACAAAGAAGATGAGATTGTATTCCATATGTCTACACCTGTAATGCCTTGGTTGATACTCTAAGAAAGTCTAAGAGGTAGAAGAGCTGATAAAATATCATGATCTTATAACAAAAGATTTAATTAAGCTATATCCAAAAGTTTGCAATTAGCAAAATATGAGTGATGGAAGCTTCAAAGGATATCTTGACCCTGCAAGGTAGATGTAGTACGTTGGAACTCTCCAACGCTCGTTTTGGACTATTCATTGTTAATTAAACAATCTCCTCTAACGTTCTTTCCAAGCTACCAAATTGCTAGGGGATCTCTATTAAGTAACAAGAGCAACCACGAATACAATAAGAGTATGATTTAATACATAACTCAAGTGTAGTTTAATTCCTTATGTACTAGTTTTGACACGTAGTTGATAAGGTAATTTCTGGGTATGCCATATCATTCTGTATAGTTACATCATCCTCTAATTCTTTTGATCATCTACACTTGGACTCCTTCTAGGCGTGTGGATTATATTGCAGTAGTGTTGTATGCATCATATGTACTAGGAAGAGAAATACTCATGTAACTTCTATACATCACTATTTTTCCTCCTAAATCGAGATTTTATACTTAAAGTCACAAACAGTGCACCTTAAAATGTGAGTATGATATGTGAAGCTTGAAAAATGAAAATCTGATTGTAGAAAAAGTTTTATAGTGAAATGATTCGATGGCTATTCAATGAGTGGGAAGGCTCGAATTGTACATAGAGTAGTTGAGAAATTTGTTAAAGACTATTAGATTAGGTTATAGGCGAGTAACCTATGTTTATTATCCTAAAGGATCTTTGCGCATAATTACTAATTCTGGTAAGTTGCGGCTATGTCTCTTCTAAATTATTGTCATTTAGTCTTATCACAAATAATTGCACTACAAGTTGATGAAGTCTTTCTAATATTGTCCACCTTATTTCCTCATACTGCATTAGACTGTATTATCCGTGTCACAAAGTAAGGATATGATTTTTCACTAGTAGGAGGGAAAGATTTTATGATGGTTCCTTTATATGAATAATCAAGTTAGCCCGATGAACGATTGAAGGCCGTAAGATACAAATTTGGGTTTAGAAGCCAAGTATTCAATTATGACTATGAATACAACCATTAGGAATTAAGGAAGATAAGACGAGACTACATCCGATAGCAAGATGCGTATGAGTTAACCTTGTATATGCAAACTTAATTAAGTACCCTCATACTCTAATTGTTGACATCTAAGCCCTTCTCAAATTTTGCATGTAAAAAGGGGTCAGTTAGTTAGTGCAAGAATAAGAAGTAGATATGATGGCACAATCAGTGAAAACTATACTAGTGTACAAGTAAAAAGTTAAACTTCCAAAGGTACTAACTGAATGTGTCTATGGTCAAATGAATAGGCCTGAAGCTCTTAATGTAACCAAGTCATGTGGAAATAGAATGACTAATGAGATAGTATATGAATGATTGCCACAAATAACAACCAATGCATCACTACTCGAACCCAATATGTGAGTTGGTGACGATAACACTTAATCACCTGAAAGGAGAATGGAAGAACCAATAAACTCTTGATAAACTCAAAATTGATATGAAATTTGATGATCATTTACACTTGCATACTGAACTTAAATCATTAAGTATTATACCTTGTGAATGCGCGTAAAAATTTTGATAAAAGAAATGTGAATGTTGTTAGAGTACAACTATTGAGTAATCATCTATAGTGAATAATTAGAGCAAATAAAAACCTGATTGGTAGGCTAATCAACTCTATCAGTTAAACGATAAAATGTATGAAGGGTGGAGTATAGCTAAATGCAAGACTTACTCGAACAAATTAAGAATTTATGTATTAAAAGTGTAATCAATGGTTAGACGAAATACTGAACGATTGATATTGATAATATTTTGTGTGTAAATTGATTGTTACATATGAATGATACTGAAGTATAAATATGATTAGGTGTAACATGAAGTATACAGTTATACATGCTCATACACATATGCAGTGAACCACATGAAGTTCTTCAGTAATAGAACTGATGAGCTGCAAAGCAAACCATAGTGTTTATTTGATATTCATATTGTTACTACACTGATTGTTAGCTGCATGTAAATATAAGCATGTATTTCGCTTTATTGCTCATTGGAGGAAGGGGCCGGGCGGGAGCCGGTAGGAGGGGGAAGACGGCGTTATTGCATTATATACGTTCATATATCCGGAGGAAGGGACCCGTATTGCACGGGCGGAGTGCGAAGACGGTGCTATATACAGATATCCGGAGGAAGGGACCCGTATTGCACGGGCGGAGTGCGAAGATGGTGTTATGATATACATATATTTGCATCTTTACAAATGATTGAGAATGAATGACTATGTGTGATACATATGTGTGTGTGTGACACTAGGGGTATGTTGGACCGCATATGATAATGAAAACATTAGAATACAGATTTAGCTGATTAAATGAAATACTGTAAATTGTGTGAAAGTGTACATGTTAATCCATGCATTACTTGAAGTGTGATGCGATATTGTATTATGAGAAGTATGATAGGATTATATATTATATAAGTATGGCTTGTGATGTATGTGTTGTCTGAATACATAAACTAGGTTTATGGCATAACTATAGTGGTTGGTGTATTATAGTATAGAATATAAGACACGTGAGTAACACACACTATGTACACATATGACGAGTTTAAATAACTAAGCAAAAAAATTTTATTTTATGTAACTCATAAATCTTATCACACGGAAAGATGAAAATCTAAGAAATGAATTGGAAGTACGATCAAGAGAGTCCGATCGTCCCCAGAAATTTTAGAGACCGGGGTATTGATTATTAAACCATGGGATCCCTTTGATTCTTTGTCTTCTTACTGTTTCAGAATTCTCGTATTACTTGAATATTCATACTTCTCATTGATATGTTATCATCTCCTGATTTATTCCTACTCTACTCACTGAGCTATTGAGCTCACCCCCTTCCAGTTCTTATGTTTTCAGGTTGCGTGGAAGGCAGGTGCCTGGCTTAGCTGCGTGGATATAGCAGTGGCATTTACTGTGATATATTTATTCTATGTACTAACTTGTGATGTAACTGGAGTAGTTAAATGGTGTGTATATGATTACAGTTTGAGATAGATGTTTACTAAGAATCCCTCTAGATTATGGTGATGAGTTAAAGTTATAGTAAAAATCTATGTTATGTTGTGAATGCTGAGAGGGGTACTCTCAAGTGTACGTTTTCCATATAAGTAGGCAATATCAAGCTGAAATTGTTATTTGGAGAATTAGTAAGCCGTTGTAAGCCAAAATATTATTATGATTGCATGGGTGATTATTGAGTTTTTATTATATGTTCGAATTGAGAATAAGTAGGCTGATGTGAAATACACCTAGAGGGGGGGTGAATAGGTGTAATTGCTAATCTAATGATCTTTTTAAACTTAATTGAATGAGTGATGCAACGATCTCTCAAAACACGACTAAGAGCCGAATACCCCATGAGAGGTTCTGAACTCCTTCCTCCCAATTCCCCTTAAAATGGGTTAGAGGTGCGCAATGCAACCGTGTTGTATGAGATTTGATCGATCAAGAGATGAATGAAATGCTATGATGAAATACACACAATCAACAACACAAGTAAAACAAACAAGAGAAGATTGCACAAAGAAAAGGGTTAGTTCTCAAGCAAATAATTGAAGACAATATAAAGCAAGAGAAATGTAAAGTAAGAATAACGCAAGGCAATCGCAAACACAATTGATTTGTTTCGAGGTTTGAGCCACCGCTCTAGTCCCCGCCTTCACCTCCGTGAAGGGTTTCCACTATCCACCGAGGATGCCGTACAAGTTTGGTCTACCGAAGACCCCAAGCCCTTAGCTTCACAACTTACAAAGAACTCCACCTAGGAGTTGTCTCCACAAGAACAAGGATCACAAGAACAATAGTGATCTCCTCAAGATCACAAAACTCTTTCTCAATCTCTTTTACAACACTCTCACTCTTTTTACAACTTCTCTATAGTATGAGTAAAGGACTTTTGGCTCTATGAAGTGTGGTGAGAAAACTTCAGTTGTAGAGTGATTTGGCAATCAAACACAACTGAAAAACAAACTTTAAAAGAGTTGGAAATGAAAGCTTTGAAACAATTTTTCTCTTTCTCTTGAAAACAATGAAAACCAAGGCTTTTTAATAAGTAATAACAAAGACCTATTGCCCTCTATTTATAAGGAGAGAATAGGTTAAAACTCTTCTCTTTACACCTAATTTGACCTGCAAAAAGCCTCCAACAACTCTCTAAAACTCTGATAAAGAAGACAGAAAAAACAGATTTTCAGACTTGCCCAAAGAGGAAAGAGCCGTTGGCCAGCAGCAGGCTTGGCGGTCGACCGGTCCGGTCGACCGTCGCCTTGCTGGCAAAGAGCCGTTGGGCTCCGGTCGACCGGTCCGGTCGACCGTCTCCTCAAAGGAAACACAGTTTCCTTAGTGCGGTCGACCGGGCGGTCGACCGAAACAAACCGAGAGTGGCCTGCTTACAGTCGGTCGATCGGGCCGGTCGACCGACAGACGTGCACAAACGTGCACGTCCTGACACAGGCGTCGGTCGACCGGGCGGTCGGCCGGTCAACCTGAAACAGGGAAAACTGGCAGGATTTTGAGTTGGAAAATTTTGTGAAAAAATATTTTGAGATACTTATAACTAAGTATTATGCAATAATAGTCTATACACATGTTTTAAACAAGATATTCAATTTGTAACAAGTTTGGATACATGTATATATAAACTTAGGCATAAAACTTAGAAACAAACATTTTAAAACATAGAATTTTGTAAGGAAAATGTGTGTGTGTGTATCCTAGAGCCAAATATCATATACTCAAACTTTAACATTCTATTCTTACAAAGATCTAAGGACTTCAAGGCTTCAAGAGGGGCTTTCTCCACATGATCTTCAATTTTGCATCTTGAGCCCAATTTGAGTTATCTTGAGTCCAAGTCACCTTCCTTTAGGGAAGAAAACACCTATGCAAGATAGAAAACCTGAAACACACTTAAATAACAAATAATATTAGTACAAATAACTAATATGTTTTGTAATCATCAAAACACACTAAGGACAGGTGATTGTAACCTTGGGCCAACAATCTCCCCCTTTTGATGATGACAAAACATATAAGTTATTTAAACAAATAAAGGAAGAAGAGCTTGGAAAGCTCCCCCTCAAACAATGCTATGTAAAAAATAACTATGAGTGAGATACATGAAGCATTGAAAACACAATATTTTTGAAAACACAATATTTTTTGTCAAAAACTTAAATACCAATTGAAATCAAACTTAATCTTATATACCAATTAAACTTATACTTTTTCTCTTAAACTTATAGTTTTAATCTTTTTCTCCCAAAACTCAAGTAAATAAACAAAACTCAAATTATAAGCAAACTTATTTCTTTTTATTTCTTTTTCTCCCCCTTTTTGTCATACATCAAAAAGGGTTAAAATCAAAACAAGCAAAACACCAAAATAGAAATTTTTTAAGAATCTATCATGCAAACATTCAACTCACCACAAATAAATGAAAATCTAGCATAATCTAGAGGTTTAGTAAAATATCGGCAAGTTGAAAATCGGTAGAAACATAATCAATATCAATATCACCTTTCTCATAATGATCTCTAAGAAAGTGATACCTAATGTCAATGTGTTTGGTTTTACTATGTTGATTTGCATTCTTTGTCATGTGAATAGTACTAGTATTATCACAAAATTTTTAACATGATCAAAGTGTAAATCATAGTCAAGGAGAGTATGTTTCATCCAAAGAACTTGTGCACAACAAGCTCCGGCTGCAACATACTCCGCCTCGGCGGTTGAAAGGGCTACCGAATTTTGCTTTTTGGAAGACCAAGATACAAGACAATTACCTAAGAATTGACATGTTCCACTTGTGCTCTTCCTATCTACCCTACAACCCGCATAGTCGGCATCCGAAAAACTCGTCATTGAAAATTGGCCGGTTTTCGGATACCACAAACCCATTTCAATAGTGCCCTTTAGGTATCTAATTATGCGTTTAACCGCAATTATGTGAGATTCTTTAGGACAAGATTGAAAACGTGCACAAAGACAAACGGAAAACATAATATCCGGCCTACTAGCCGTCAAATAAAGCAAGCTACCTATCATGCTACGATATAATTTAATGTCTACACTTTTACCTTGTTCATCCTTGTCAAGCTTTGTAGTTGTTGCCATGGGAGTTTTGCTTACTTTAGATTCTTCAAGCCCGAACCTCTTGATTAGTTCCTTTGTGTACTTGGCTTGATTGATGAAGATCCCATCCTTCCTTTGCTTGATTTGGAGTCCAAGGAAATAGTTGAGTTCCCCCATCATAGACATTTCGAATTCATCCTTCATGCATGATTCAAAAGCTTGGCAAAGAGATTCATTAGTAGAACCAAAAATAATATCATCTACATAAATTTGCACAATAAGAATATCATTTTCTACATGTTTTGTAAACAAGGTTTGTATCAATTTTACCTTTCTTAAAACCATTTGAAATCAAAAATGAAGAAAGTCTTTCATACCAAGCCCTAGGGCTTGTTTTAAACCATAAAGAGCTTTATCTAATTTAAAAATAAAATCCGGATGTGTAGGATCAACAACCCGGGGGGTTGTTCAACATACACTTCCTCTTCAATAAAACCATTTAGAAAAGAACTTTTAACTTCCATTTGAAACAATTTAAAATCTTTATATGAGGCAAATGCTAGTGTCATCCGTATGGTTTCAAGCCGTGCTACGGGTGCAAAGGTTTCTTCAAAATCGATTCCTTCGATTTGAGTGTAACCTTGGGCAACTAACCTAGCTTTATTCCTAACAACGTTACCTGATTCATCCAACTTGTTCTTAAAGATCCACTTAGTACCAATTGTTGGTCTATCGTGGGGCCTAGGAACAAGGTGCCAAACTTGGTTGCGCTCAAATTGTTGAGTTCCTCTTGCATAGCTAGCAACCAATATGAATCGGCCTCGGCTTCGAGGACGTTCTTGGGTTCAACATGAGAAATAAATGCATAATGTCCACAATAGTCATGAAGTTTAGAGCGAGTTGTTACCCCTTTTGATACATCACCTATGACGAGGTCCTTGGGATGATGTGGATTGTATCTCCAATCCTTTGGAAGTTGTTGAGTGGGCTCTTCTCCATTTGTTTGATCTTTATTTCCTTGAGCCTCTTGTATTTTAGCTTCACTTCCTTCATCATTCTTTGGCTTGTCTCCCATAGTAGGTGTATCCTCCAAGGTCACTTTCTCCAAGCCTTCATGCAAAGCATCTATTTTTACAACATTCTTAACAAACAAGTTAGATTCCTCAAACTTAACATGTATAGATTCCTCAATAGTCAATGATGACCTATTGAAGACTCTATAAGCCTTACTAGTACTAGAATAACCCACAAATATAGCCTCATAAGATTTAAGATCAATTTTCCTAAATTATCTTTTGTATTTAAAACAAAACATTTGCATCCAAAAACCTTGAAATATGAAACATTTGATTTTCTAGAAAAGTACATTTCAAAGAGGTTTTTGTAGTATTTTTACACAAGAAAACACGATTTGATATATAGCATGATGTATTAACGGCCTCGGCCCACAAAAATGTGGTAGACCGTATTCACTAAGCATTGTCCTAGCCATCTCTTGCAAAGTTCGATTTTTCCGTTCAACTACTCCATTTTGTTGTGGAGTTTAGGACAAGATAGTTCATGCTTTATTCCATGTTCTTCACAAAAAGTGGTAAAGGGTTGGTTAATGAATTCACCTCCTCTATCACTTCTTATTCTTAAAATCGAAACATCTTTTTCTTTTTCAACTCTTTTCTTAAAAGTTTGGAAATACGAAAATACTTGATTTTTATGCTCAAGAAAGAAACCCAAGTAAAACGTGAAAATCATCAACTAAAACAAATGCAAATCTATTCCCACTTAGACTTTTGGTTTGTGTAGGGCCAAATAAATCCATGTGGATTAACTCCAAAGGACGTGATGTCATGATATCCTTAATTGACTTGAAAGAAGACTTAGTTTGTTTCCCAAATTGACATGCGTCACAAACTCGGTCCTTTTCAAATTCAAACAAGGAATACCTTTCACCATTTCCTTTGTGTTAAGCCTAGATATATGGTCAAAAAAAATGTGGCCTAATCTTCTATGCCACAACCAAGAGTCGTCATCGAGGGCTTTTAAACATGTAATATTACAAGACATATTTAACATATCTATCATATAAACATTACTTTCACGAAAACCGGAAAACACACAAGCATTAGAAATTCTATCAATTACTTTACAAACAACATTATCAAAACTACATCAAAACCTTTATCACATAATTGACTAACACTCGAGAGATTATGCTTGAGGCCGTCAACTAAAACTACATTCTCAATTAAAGGGGATGTGCCAAGTTTTACATTACCAATACCGATGATTTACCCTTGGCGTCATCTCCGAAGGTGACGTCCACCTTCATGGTATCTTGATAGGGTTGCAAAGTTGTTGATATCCCAAGTCATGTGCCTTGAGCAACCACTATCAAGATACCACAATCCTCTACGTCGTTGGGCTTTGGAAGGTACCTATATCATTTAACAAAGTTGTTAACTTTGGTACCCAAACTTTCTTGGGTCCTTGAAAGTTAGTGTTTCGAACCCAAACATTATGAAAAGATGCACTTAGTCTATCATAGCAAAAATTGGCTAAGTGTTCCTTTCCGCCCACAATGTGAACATGAGAACACTCTTCCATACATGAATGCATGATGAGTGTGTGAAGTGTGAGCATGCTTTGGGGGTTTGCCACGATGTAAAGGTTGTGTGGTATGAACATGAGCATGAGCATGATGAACATTTTTCTTAGGGGCTTGTTTCTTAGGAAATATGGCCTCTATCTTCTTCTTATCAAACTCACTACACTTTTTCAAAACAATACCTAAAGAATCTATTCTTTTCTTAAGCATGGTAATCTCATTAGCATCAACAAATGGGGACTTGCCTTTACAAGAAGTCTTATATTTATCAAATTCATTTTTAGTGGAAACCAAAGTAGAATGCAAGTCATTATTTTCTTTAGAAAGATTTACAACTTGAAGACTAAGAGATTCATTTTCCTTTTCATTTTTAAATATTTTTTCTTTAAGAAGTCATAATTATGAGATAATTCTACAAAAGCTTCTCCTAACTCATCCATAGAAAGTTCATCATTAGGAGAAGTGGAAGGGGTTACCTTGCTTGTGCTTTCATTTGCCATGAAGCACATGTTGGGGTATCAATCTCCTCCTCGGATTCGCTCTCGGAATCCCATGTAGCTTTCATTGCCTTCTTCTTGTGAGGCTTCTTTGAGGTGGAGGGCTTCACTTTATCCGGACACTCCGCCACTATGTGTCCCGGTCTTTGGCAATTGAAGCATATGATCTTTCTTTCTTCTTTGCCTCCTTGCCATCTCCTTCTACCTTGGAATTTTGCCTTGTTGTACATCCTCCGGACATTCTTGACAAGAAGTGAGAGCTCTTCGTCATCTTCTTCTTCATCGTCTTCGTCGGAGTGTGTGGATTGGCTTTTGAAGGCTATAGTCTTCTTCTTGGAAGGAGCCATGTCCTCCCTCACTTTCCTCTCCATCTCATGAGTTTTGAGGTTCCCAATGAGACCAATTAGCTCCATCTCCTCCTTGTCATTGAGTTCCTTCAAGTTGTTGCTTTTACTTCCCATGAAGGAGGAAGAGCCCGGATGATCTTTCTTACTCTTTGATCGTTATCAATAGCATCACCTAGAGAAGAAATCCATTAGTAATCTTTGTAAATCTTGTAACCATATCATCTATGGTTTCATTTTCTTGCATGTAAAAATTCTCATATTGGGACCGAAGAAGGTCAATCTTAGCCCTCTTCACTTGTGAGGTCCCTTCATGTGTAACTAGTAAATGTGTCCAAATTTCATATGCGGACTTGCAATGAATAACTCTAGCTATGTCATCATCATTAAGGGCTTGAAGTAGTGCATAGTGAGCCCTAGCATTGGCATCAAATTCTTTGGTCTCTATTTCGGACCAAGTGGATTCATCACCGGGGGGTGCACTAAAGGGTTTGGTCACGGCCTTTGCAACTCGACTACCTAGAGATTGCAAGAAAATGGTCATCTTAACCTTCCATATGGGAAAGTTAAGTCCATCAAACTTAGGGGGTGTCTTAATACCATCGGCCATCTTTACTAAGTGAGAATGAATGAAATGATTAGCAATATTAGGATCTTTCTAAGATTGTTAAGCCAAGAGCCTAGTAACCAAGCTCTGATACAATTGAAATACACCTAGAGGGGGGTGAATAGATGTAATTGCTAATCTAATGATCTTTTAAACTTAATTGAATGAGTGATGCAACGATCTCTCAAAACACGACTAAGAGCCGAATACCCCGTGAGAGGTTCTGAACTCCTTCCTCCCAATTCCCCTTAAAATGGGTTAGAGGTGCGCAATGCAACCGTGTTGTATGAGATTTGATCGATCAAGAGATGAATGAAATGCTATGATGAAATACACACAATCAACAACACAAGTAAAACAAACAAGAGAAGATTGCACAAAGAAAAGGGTTAGTTCTCAAGCAAATAATTGAAGACAATATAAAGCAAGAGAAAATGTAAAGCAAGAATAACGCAAGGCAATCGCAAACACAATTGATTTGTTTGAGGTTCGAGCCACCGCTCTAGTCCCCGCCTTCACCTCCGTGAAGGGTTTCCACTATCCACCGAGGATGCCGTACAAGTTTGGTATACCGAAGACCCCAAGCCCTTAGCTTCACAACTTACAAAGAACTCCACCTAGGAGTTGTCTCCACAAGAATAAGGATCACAAGAACAATAGTGATCTCCTCAAGATCACAAAACTCTTTCTCAATCTCTTTTACAACACTCTCACTCTTTTTACAACTTCTCTATAGTATGAGTAAAGGACTTTTGGCTCTATGAAGTGTGGTGAGAAAACTTCAGTTGTAGAGTGATATTGGCAATCAAACACAACTGAAAAACAACTTTAAAAGAGTTGGAAATGAAAGCTTTGAAACAATTTTTTCTCTTTCTCTTGAAAACAATGAAAACCAAGGCTTTTTCTAAGTAAATAACAAAGACCTATTGCCCTCTATTTATAAGGAGAGAATAGGTTAAAACTCTTCTCTTTACACCTAATTTGACCTGCAAAAAGCCTCCAACAACTCTCTAAAACTCTGATAAAGAAGACAGAAAAACAGATTTTCAGACTTGCCCAAAGAGGAAAGAGCCGTTGGCCAGCAGCAGGCTTGGCGGTCGACCGGTCCGGTCGACCGTCGCCTTGCTGGCAAAGAGCCGTTGGGCTCCGGTCGACCGGTCCGGTCGACCGTCTCCTCAAAGGAACACAGTTTCCTTAGTGCGGTCGACCGGGCGGTCGACCGAAACAAACCGAGAGTGGCCTGCTTACAGTCGGTCGACCGGGCCGGTCGACCGACAGACGTGCACAAACGTGCACGTCCTGACACAGGCGCCGGTCGACCGGGCGGTCGGCCGGTCAATCTGAAACAGGGAAAACTGGCAGGATTTTGAGTTGAAAATTTTGTGAAAAAATATTTTGAGATACTTATAACTAAGTATTATGCAAAAATAGTCTATACACATGTTTTAAACAAGATATTCAATTTGTAACAAGTTTGGATACATGTATATATAAACTTAGGCATAAAACTTAGAAACAAACATTTTTAAAACATAGAATTTTGTAAGGAAAAATGTTGTGTGTATCCTAGAGCCAAATATCATATACTCAAACTTTAACATTCTATTCTTACAAAGATCTAAGGACTTCAAGGCTTCAAGAGGGGCTTTCTCCACACATGATCTTCAATTTTGCATCTTGAGCCCAATTTGAGTTATCTTGAGTCCAAGTCACCTTCCTTTAGGGAAGAACACCTATGCAAGATAGAAAACCTGAAACACACTTAAACAACAAATAATTTATTACAAATAACTAATATGTTTTGTAATCATCAAAACACACTAAGGACGGGTGATTGTAACCTTGGGCCAACATGATGTTGGCTGAAATTATTGTGAGATGAAATGTATATAAGGATTGATCAATGTTTACAAAGGAGGTGCTGCCAAAATTTTCAAAAATATTAGAGATCAAAATGGATGTTTATGTTAACTGAGATTAACAAATCTGGGACCGTTACAAATTGTGTGTTGGGAGAACGTGTGTGAGTGTATGTGTGTTTCGAGTGTACATGCATACATGGGTGACTGTGTTAGTGGGTGGATGTGACTCGGTATTTCTCTCCTTATATCTCAGTCTTTCTCTGTATGTGTATTTAGTTACGTATTGCAGCGTTACGGACTCGCTCATATGATCCGGACTCAGTAACAGGAGAATTCGGATTCATGTTTACTATAGACCCGATATGCTGGTAATTCGAAGACCTGACCCGCGAGCCGACTTGGAGATCCACACCGTCTCGGGTAGTGTAGACCAAACGGCGATTCGGACCCAGAACCGTATCATTTCATGTGATTGTTTCTCTTATTCGCTTATTTTATTTGTGTGGTTATTCATATTATTTCATGCAATATCGGTGAGTGTTTGATTTCGTTGTATTTTTATTTAGTGATAGCGAATGTTTATATTATGTATGCATTTTAAAATTATGCCTTATCGTGAGTGTTTACATTTGTCTAGTTAATGTGAGACTTTATTCTCGTTGCATTTTTACTTATTTTGTTAATGGTTAAATTGTTAAGTTATTATTAGTTAGTTAGTTTAATTGTCTAATTTCTAGTATTTAGAATGACTACAATGTTTATGATTTAGAGTCTGCTTCTGATGACTAACTATTTTTGATCGGGAGATTGGATTATTTTCGGGAGATTGGATTAGTCGGATAGTGGGAGGTATCAGTCATGTTGTGGATTATTAAGTGTGATTTACTATACGATATGAGAGTTTAGATATATTATAGATGATGGATAAGATATGATATTGATGTTAAAATGTATATGGACTCCTTATTTGATGCTGAGACATTAGAGATCAATTATTCATGTGTAGTTGTGATAAATATTAGTATAGCATTCGGTTGATCTTGAATTTGATTGGCTCGGATAAAGGCGTATTTCTTATGTGAATTATTTATTAGACCTGTATTTGGTGATAATTAAGATGGGGATTCATTTGTATTTTGAGAGTGGATTATATATGATGTTACTTTATTAAGAGACTGATCTTTTTGATACTTGGACTTGTATGAACTTATTTAGAGTTGGAGTTGGTGTGAGATTTATATTTTTTTATTGAATTTGAATAGTGCACAGATGAGATTAACGATTATTGGATTATTGATTGTGAGGATTCTGAATTCTATTCACTGATTAGTTTATTATTGAAATCACCTAGAAGGGGGTGAATAGGTGGCTAGCTAATCTAAAGGTGAATTAATGCGAAATTAAAACTATTTATGCAAACTAAAAATTCACAAGTTAAACACACCAAGTATAATCTAAGAGTGTAGCCGGATTCCTGTGAAGGCTCCGGACTAACTCCTCAAGATTCCTCTAGATAAGAGTTGAGGTGCCGCTATGGCTCTCTTGGTTGAATACAAGTGTGAGCAAACAAACCCAAGCATATAACAATTTGAGCATAAATATATATCAAGCATATAAAGATGTAAGCAATATAAGCATGTAAGATATAAAGACAAGTAAGAGATAGAGAGAGAGCAATCCAAACACGGGAGAGTTGTTTCGAGGTTCGAGCACACTTGCTCTACGTCCCCGCCTTCAACACTATGAAGGATTTTCACTAAAACCGATCCCACCGGATCACTCGGTACCGCAACACCTACAAGTGAGTTCACACTAGAACTTCTTGGACTCTCTAGTCCTCTCTTGTTTCCGCAAAAAACAACACACGCAAGCACACAAGCTTACCGAGGCCGCACCTTTACACCGAGTTCTAACTAGAACCCAAAACAACGCGAACCCGCAAGTCCGCCGCCTCAAAACAAGAATGAGAACTTTGGTGATCACAACACTTTGATCACCTAAAATCACTCTCACAACAACTCTCCTATAGGATAGATATATCAATGGAAAGCTCAAGTATGTGTGCGAAAAACAAAGATGGATGTGATGGTGAAAACTCAAGAAAATCACTTTTGGAAACTCTTGATAAACTCTCCTTTTGATTTGGAAATATTAGCTCTAAAACTTGTAGAGAAAATCACTGAAATAGGTATGCAAAACTAGCCCAAAAACTCTTTTGAAATCTTGTAGAAAACACCTAGGGAGCCCCATTTTATAGGCTCCAAAAATCTGTCCGTTGGAAGCCAACTCAGCAGCTCTGACTGCTGACGGTCGACCGCCCCGGTCGACCGCCAACGGTCGGATTTTCGACCGTTGGGAAGGTTGGTCGACCGGCCGGTCGACCGCCAACTGGGCAATGGCCTAGCGGTCGACCGCCCGGTCGACCGGGCCATTTCCAGAGAGCAGACACTCTCTGGCGGTCGACCGTGCGGTTGACCGGCCCAACCTGTGCAAGTCTGTGCACATCGGTCGACCGAGCGGTCGACCGACTTCTTGTCCGGTCGACTGTCCGGTCGGACTGACAGAGGGTCAGTCCAGGCAAATATGGGGATTAAAAACTTGATTTTTTACCTTTGATAAAATCCCATAAATCCACAAAAAGTCTACAAAAATAAGTTCAGTATTATATTTTGATATACAAACATGTTTGAGTAAAAATCAAAACATGTTACAAACATTTTGAACTATTTTTGTAATATGGAAGTTTTGCCTTAAACAAAATCTGTATTTTTTCAAAATGATTTTTCCAAATGGAAAACCGATTTTGCCAAAACTCCTCCAAATATAAAAATAAGATATTCTAAATACTTTTAAAGCTTTGAGTGTATGGAAATGATCCACTACACATATATGATGAAATATCTATGTTTTTGACGTTAAGCTCTAAAATGGTTTTGGTTAAACACATGTATATATGAAACTCCAAAAATCAAAACAGTATTTTTCCAAAATGAAAACTCTTTTAACTCTTTTGTGTGTGAGTGTATATGATACTTTGAGCATTCCACCAACTAATCTATCCTTTACATTTTATATAAAAATAAAATCTTACTAAAAACAAAGGTAGACAGGAGTCTTCTCTTGAAGGTCTTCACGTGAAAATTTTCTTCTCCTTTTTGACTTGGTCTAAGCCTTGAAATAAAGAGCTAGACTCCTCTTGAGTACTTGATGTGGTCTTGATGCACAAGCTCTTGAATCAACACATTCTAGCTCCAAAACTTGACTTGAAATCTTTTGTTGAAGCTAAACACCTGCTAAGATCTTGATCATATATCTGAGACTAATTAAATACAAGATCATTAGTACTATAACTATATGAGTTAATCATCATCAAAACTAGAGTGATGGGCCTTTGGGCCAACAATCTCCCCCTTTTTGATGATGACAAAACTCATGAAGTTATATATGCATGGATTAAAGTTAAGCTTCATGGAAGCTCCCCCTTAACTCATGCATAACAATAAACACATAGATATAGCAATGAAGTGCATGAAATAAAACAAATATATGTGCATCAATAAGGTGAGAGAAACATGCAAACATCTAAAGTTCTTTTCCCAAAAACTTTCTCCCCCTTTTTGTTTAAACTTTCAAAAATCATTCTCTCCATTTTGTGAAAACATAAGATGCATAAACTCAATATATGCAAAACTCAAATATGCATATATAAACTCAAAATAAGATGTATAAACTCAATATATGCAAACACTCAAATATGCATATATAAACTCAAAATCTTTCTCCCCTTTTTGTCAATCATCAACAAAGGGGTAAAATAAAATAAATTAAGAATAAGGATATATATGTGATATACATTCATGAAGAGGAAGATGCTAAGTTAGCTTCTATACATACATGCATTACATAAAGAAGGGATGACAAGTCCTAACTCACATAATGCACAATATAGCATAAGTGGAGATGTTAAGCTCCCCCTACACACGTGTATCACATAAAGAAGAGATGTCAAGCTCCTCAATATAAGATACACTCAACACGAATCTATATGTAGAAGAGATGTTAAGCTCTCATTGCATATAAACAATACATATCAAAACATTTTTAAAATACTAATTGTAAATAAACAATACAAATTTTAAATTTTTCTTAAATCAACATATCAATTTGAGATATCACAAGATTTTGATACCGTATGAAATAGAAAATTTATGATACCAATTGAAATTGAAACATTTGTACATTTTGATACCAATGAAAGAAAATATTTTATGTTTTGATATCAATTGAAATATATGGTAAATTTTGATACGAAATAGGTAAAACACATTGATACCAAATGAAATTAAACCCAATTAAAAATGAAACATATTGATACCAATTGAAGTATATTGTAAATATTGATACCAATAAAAATACCAATTGAAAATAATACATAAGCTTATTAAATACCAATTGAGATACCAATTAAAAATCAAGATTTAGATCAAGCTTAGCATAAACATACTTTGTACTTTAAACATGTAAATATCTTAGTGAATCAAGCACAAGCAAATCATATATATGTATGAAATGAGAATACCAATAGAAATTGATATTATTTGAAATTTAATGCATACATATATAGAAAACAAAATATGAGTATACACAAAAATATCAATTGTAATACCAATTGAAAATATGATGTGAATCAAGTATATAACTCATAAAAATCCACCCTTTTCATGCACATGATAAAAGATATTTAATTTGAGCATACAAGGCATGATCGCCCATCCATCCGCCCTTTAAGGGGTTGGTAGGGGTTTAAAAATAAGAGTTTGAAAATATTTTAGCATAATTTGAAAATTCTACCAATTGAAAAATAAATAACTAGTTAAAATAATTTTTACAAAACTAGTTAAAGATCCTTCAAAACATGAAAACAAATCATATATATTTCATGAAACATTATAAATACGCAAGAGTTGACACTCGATATCTATAAAGCTCAAAAATTCTCATGAAAACAATGTCTTGAGTAAACAAATAAAGTGTGAGTGTACAAGAATTATGTAAATAGCATTTTCATGAAAATAGTCAATAAGGCTCAAAACATGAATATCATTTTATCAAAAAAATATGAAAATCATAAAGATTTTATTTTTCCATTTAAAAACAAACTTCAAGGTATATGTATGATTTATCAAAACTAACAATATGCATACATATCCCAAACATAAAAGGAGTTCATAATAGTATTTCATGAAGATAAGAGACTCAAGGCTATACATGCAGATTTATTAGTTTTGGACAAAAATTACATATACATGAAGCAAAAATATGAAAATAGGCAAAACATGTATAAATGAGGTAATCATCAAAACTAGTCTATACAAGCGCATGTAATGAGTACAAATTAGTAATGAAGTGCAAACATATATGAATCAAATATTGGTCACTACTTGTACAAGTGTATACACAAGTTTTGACAAAATTACATCTAAACAAGTATTTACCATATGAAGCACAAAACATGATTATTTTAACAAACACTAATACATGCTAAAAATTATAAAATATAAAAGCATGTAAAATAAATGGAGTTTAGAGATAGTTACCAAAACACATGACCTACACTCCAAGTCTCCAAAACATGGCGGTCTTCCCACCAAACTTCCTTAATAGTGATGCATCAATTTGTAGTGTCTATCAAGCTCATGCATCCACCACCAAGGCACCAATCCTCTCACGTTATGTGAGAGCCCACACCTACATCAAATACAAAACGTGGAGATTTTGGTGCCCATTTTTTTTGGGTTCTCGGGGGTTAGCATTGTAAGGAACCCAAACATTTTTATTAGCAAATTAATAAAATTTATCTTATCATAACAAAATTTTGCTAAATGGCCTTTGCGGTCGCAATGTGTACACTTGTACACTCTAGCATGCATATGTGTATGAGTGTGATCATGACGTGCAAAGTGTGCATGTGCATGTTGTGGGTGATGTGAATGAACATGTGGAGCTTGTTTCTTTTGAAACAAGGTTTTCAATATTTTATGGTTAAATGCACAATTGCTCAAAGTTGAGCCCAAATAATTTATTCTGTTTTTCAAAAATTTAATCTCATTTTGATCAATGGTTGCATGAAAAGTATGATGAGAATGAGAATCAACATTCTTTTTCTTTTTAGAAATATTTTCCTTTTCTTTTTCAACAATCTTTCTTTTCAAGGAGTTATTTTCATTTAAAGCAATCTCTTTTTGTTTTTTTCACCAAACTAATTTTATTTTTCAAAGAATTATATCCTTCACTAAAATCATTTAATTTTGAAGATAAGAAAATATTCTCCTTTTTCAAGAAATCATTTTCTTTTGAAACATATGCAAGTTTATTTTGAAATGAATCTTTTTCTACTAAAATGGAATCATATTTGTTTTTCAATTTCTTGTTATCCTTTTTAAGTAATTCATATTTTTCAAGAAATTGTTGACAAAATGATTCAAGCTCATTATAAGACATATCAACACCCTCTTCTAACTCGGATTCAGTATTTATATCAAGGGGGTTATCTCCTTGGACCATGTAGCATACGTTGGAAGTCTCACTTCCAACATCCGAGTCGCTCCCCGCATAGTATTGCTCTTATTCGTCAAGGGAGACTATTGTGTTCCATACTACAAAAGCTGAAACAAGATTAGTAACCCTACATAAATAATCATCATTTAGGGTACTCTTTAAAGCATGAATGGCTTTTGCATTAGCCTCTAGATTTTTACCATTTAAACAATAAGACCTTTTAATAGTGGCAAAATAAACATGAACATTTAGGACTTTGAGGTACAAAGACATCTTAACCTTTCAAGTTTGGATGTTAAGAATATCAAAAGTGGGAGGTGACATGAAATCCATGTGTGTGTAAACAAATATTGTGATTAGCTATAAATGAGGATCTTTAACTCAAGGTTATTAGACCCAAATCAAGAGCACTTGGCTCTGATACCAATTGAAATCACCTAGAAGGGGGTGAATAGGTGACTAGCTAATCTAATGGTGAATTATGGAATTAATACAGAATTAAAACTATTTATGCAAACTAAAATTCTCAAGCTAAACACACCAAGTATAACCTAAGAGTGTAGTCGGATTTTCCGTGAAGGGCTCTGGACTAACTCCTCAAGATTCCTCTAGATAAGAGTTGAGGTGCCGCTATAGCTCTCTTGGTTGAATACAAGTGTGAGTAAACAAACCCAAGCATGTAACAATTTGAGCACAAATATATATCAAGCATATAAAGATGTAAGCAATATAAGCATGCAAGATATAAAGACAAGTAAGAGATAGAGAGAGCAATCGCAAATACAGGAGAGTTATTTTGAGGTTCGAGCACACTTGCTCTACGTTCCCGCCTTCAACACTATGAAGGATTTTCACTAAAAATTGATCCCACCGGGTCACTTGGTGCTACAACACCTACAAGTGAGTTCACACTAGAACTTCTTTGGACTCTCTAGTCCCTCTCTTGTTCCCGCAAGAACAACACATGCAAGCACGCAAGCTTGTCGAGGCCGCACCTCTACACCGAGTTCTCACTAGAACCCGAAATAACGCGAACCCGCAAGTCCGCCTCCTCAAAATAAGAATGAGAACTTTGGTGATCACAACACTTTGATCACCTAAAATCACTCTCGCAACAACTCTCCTATAGGATAGATATATCAATAGAAAGCTCAAGTTGTGTGAGAAAAATAAGGATGGATGTGGTGGTGAAAAACTCAAGAAAATCACTTTTGAAAACTCTTGATAAACTCTCCTTTTGATTTGGAAATATTGGCTCTAAAACTTGTGGAGAAAACCACTAAAATAGGTATGCAAGACTAGCCTAAAAACTCTCTTGAAATCTTGTAGAAAACAGCCCAGGGAGCCCCATTTTATAGGCTCTAAAAATCTGCCCGTTGGAAGCCAACTCAGCAGCTCTGGCTACTGACGGTCGACCGCCAACGGTCAGATTTTCGACCATTGGGAAGGTCGGTCGACCGCCAACTGGGCAATGGCCTAGCGGTCGACCGCCCGGTCCCGGTCGACCGGGCCATTTCCAGAGAGCAGACACTCTCTGGCGGTCGACCGTGCGGTTGACCGGCCCAATCTGTGCACATCAGTCGACCAGAGCGGTCGACCGACTTTTTGTCCGGTCGACCGACAGAGGGTCAGTCCAGGCAAATATGGGATTAAAAACTTGACTTTTTACCTTTGATAAAATCCCACAAATCCACAAAAAGTCTAAAAAATAAGTTCAGTATTATACTTTGATATACAAACATGTTTGAGTAAAAATCAAAACATGTTACAAACATTTTGAACTATTTTTGTAATATGAAAGTTTTGCCTTAAACAAAAATCTGTATTTTTTCAAAATGATTTTTTCAAATAGAAAATCGATTTTGCCAAAACTCCTCCAAATATAAAAACAAGATATTCTAAATACTTTTAAAGCTTTGTGTGTATGGAAATGATCCACTAGCATATATGATGAAATATCTATGCTTTTGACATTAAGCTCTAAAATGGTTTTGGTTAAAACACATGTATATATGAAACTCTAAAAATCAAAACGGTATTTTTTCAAAATGAAAACTCTTTTAACTCTTTTATGTGTGAGTGTATATGAAACTTTGAGCATTCCACCAACTAATCTATCCTATACATTTTATCTAAAAATAAAATCTTACTAAAAACAAACCTAGACACAAGTCTTCTCTTGAAGGTCTTCACTTGAAAATCTTCTTCTCCTTCTTGACTTGGTCCAAGCCTTGATCCAAAGAATTAGACTCCTCTTGAGTACTTGATGTGGTCTTTATGAACAAGCTTTTGAATCAACACGTGCTACCTCCAAAACTTGACTTGAAATCTTTTGTTGAAGCTAAACACCTCCTAAGATCTTGATCATATATCTGAGACTAATTAAGGACAAGATCATTAGTACTATAACTACATGAGTTAATCATCATCAAAACTAGAGTGATGGGCCTTTAGGCCAAAAATTATAGTATTAAGAATATCTTATTGATATCGACGATTGGATGTAGAAATATTCTAAATTTTGTGTTGTTTGAGGATGTTTCACTATTTCGTTATAATTTCAGTATTTGTTAATTTAGTTTGACCTTTAAGATAATCAGTACACTGCTCTTCATGATCTATTCCTAGTTATTATTGTTTTCAGTTATGGATATAGGTATATTGTAATAGTAATCTCATTGATATCAGTAATGTTATATCTTCAGAGTTTCACGACAGTTGTCTATTATTAGTGATCTTATACCTTCAGAACTAGCATCTAATATTAGTTCAGTATTTAGCAACACCATTGTGATTACTGACTCTATATCTCCAGTATTCTAGATCAAATGACAGTTATTAGTTGTCAGTTATCAGTTATCAGATATCAGCTAGTATTAACATCAGCAGTTGTTAGAGATATTAGTTACTGTTACATAATAATTCATATTGTTTGCCTGATAATAAAAGATACCATAACTCGGAGAAAAGAGGTAATTGCCTGATAATGTATGTCGTATATTTTGGAAGGACTTATGAAGGTATACCGAGGTGTGGGTTCCACCATGGGGAACCAAGATAGTACCGCCTACATAGTTGCTAATTGTCAGTTATTAGGGTTATGTCCGAATTACACCACCACCACCAGTTGTTTTTGTAGGGATATGGACTCAGTTATTAAAGCCTTGTTCACGTCAAGGGTGTTATGCCGTGGTACTGGGAATTCACAATACCCTTTCAAAACACATGCACTACATTGGCAAGCAGTTACAACAACAATAATTTTGTTTGAAATCAGGAAAAAATGGCTGTGGTATGAGACGCAGCTAAGTATCATATCAGTTAAGTTAATAATAATCAACCAGGCTAGAGACATATACTAGGTAACACATCTCTTTGACATTAGTTATTTCCTTCTACCTGATATGAGTTATATTTCATTCATAGCTTTGTTTATGATATTGATTATTCAGTTATCTTCTATTTACAGTTTTAGTCATGCTATTATTGTATACACATATTAAGCACGTGCATCATTCCTTCACTTACACACTTATTGAGAGTTTTCTGACTCTCCTAGATTTGCGCATCTAGATATAGGATGTTTCGTTATATTGATCAGGTGTTCGATGAGATTGTATGCATTATGAAGATTCTGGAGTTTTCATCTGTTGATTATCAGTATTCTTACCTCTCTTTTATTCATGATGATTTCTTACTCTCTCTATATATATCACATCCAGTTGTCATTCCATTTCTTATTTCATATGTTATCATGTGTGGGCAGTTTTATGTGATATTGTAGTGATTGTGATATATTATAGTGGATTTACATAGCTTGTTGGGTTACTTAAGATTTAGTGCATATACGTGAGGTATTTTTCTTGCGTATCTGCGTCACCGACTCTCGTCACATCTCCGCTCCAGCGTATTTTGGGAAGCAGGGCGTAACAAGATTTTCTTCATATCAAAGCTAGATTTTCGACTTGCGACTTAACTTTTGATTTTTGATGTTCGCAAAAAGACCTAGTTCTTACCGGTAATTTGAAACAAGTTATATTTATGCTGCAATATACATTTATTATTCAATTATGATATTAATTCTATTTAGAATTGATCATTCTTCCTTTGAAAATTCATCTCCTGAATCTGGTGATGTTCCTGATTCCAATTCTTCCTGTAAAGTGATCTGAATTTTCATCTCGATTCCATCCTCCTTCTCTATTCTATTTTTCTGATTTTGTTTCTTGAATATAATTTCTCCATATTATAACTAGTAGCAGAAATCAGAGTAGCGCAGTGGAATCATGGTGCCATTGAGAAGCGACGTGGAGCTTGGTATTTTCTCTGTTGATTTTGATTCTTTTTATTATTCTATGCTTTATTGAAATTTCAGGAATGAAATTTTTGTAAGGTGGGTAGAATGTAATATTCCTATTAATAATACAGTATTTATTTTTTTAAAAATATTTATTTGGCTTCACTTATTATTTTTTATTACTATTAAATATACGAAAATTGTTTTGAAATATTAAATGTTAATTTGGCTATATATATGATTGCCATTATTATTTATTAAATTTTTTAATCACAAAGTACTATAATTTCTATTACTACCATGTTATTATTAATTATTATCAGTAGTAGTAATTGTTACTATTTCATTAAGATTATGATTATTTATTATTTATAATTATTAGTTTTTATTAATTATTATTAGTATTATTATTAATGGTTATGAGTAACTGTAACTATTATTATTGATTGTTGTTACTATTATTATTATCATTGGCATTGTAAATTATTATTAATATTATTTTGTTATCATAATTGTTATTATTATTATTACTATTCTTGTTGTTTATATTCTTGTTGATTGTAATTAGTATTATTAATTATTATTAGTGTTAGTATTATTATGTTTATTTTGGTATTAGCTTCTAAATTATTATTATTATCATCTTTAATATTATTAGTATTATGATCATTCTCATTTCTTCTCTCTAACTCCTAAACCCATACCCGTAAACCCACAACCCAATACTCCACTATATTTATACCCCTCTAATCCTATACCCTAACCTAATCCCATCTTCAACCCTTGTCGTGCTCTCTTCCTCAGCCGTAAGCACCCAGGTCGCCATGTCTGTCAGCTTCCCCTCTACAGCCAGCCCCCATCTTCATCATCCTGCCCCATGCTCTCTCCCTTGTTGATCCGCATTCTTGGCCATCCCTGGTCGTGCCTCTTTCCTTTCCCACGGAGCCCCGTGACCTCTCGTCTTGTCACCGAAACACCACTTCCTCCTCATGTAGTAACTCCTCCAATGCCATACGAGATCACCACCCTCCGAGCAACACCTCCACCTCTGCCAAAACCGCAACCCCATAGGATCGATCCCCGATCTTCTCATCTCCTCTACAACGCCTCCGCCAACCATCGCCTGCAGCCCCGCCCGGACTGATTTGCGCCTTACCGCCATCGACGGCCATCCCCCCTACACCCCTGCGTAAGTTCTTCTCTTTCTTTTCTTCTCTGTTTATAGATGTGTGTGTGTGTATGTGTAATTATGTGTGAGTGTGTATTTGTGTTTATTTGTGTATGTATGTTTGTTGTGTATAGATATATTTGTGTGTTACGTGTATATGTGTGGGTATATTTATAAACATGTGTGTGCATGTGTTTGTGTACGTGAGTGTGTGCATGTGTTTGTGTGTTGTGTAATGTATAAGAGTAAGTGTGTGCACGTGTGTGATCTGTCTGTTTGGGTTTGTGTGTGATATGTTAATGTGCACGTGTAATGTATGTGTGTGTATAATTGTGTGTTGAGTGCATATGTGTGTGAGTGTATGTGTGTGTTCAAGTGTATGTGCTTGTGTGGGTGACTGTATAAGTGGGTAGATGTGACTCGGTATCTCTCTTAATATCTTAGTCTCCCTCTTTATGTGTGTTTGGTTGTGTATTGCAGTGTTACTGACTTACTCGTGCGACCCAAACTTTGTAACATGAGAATTCGAATTCATATTCGTTGCGGACCAGATACGCTGGCAATTCGAAGACCCGACTCGCGAGCCAACTTGGAGATCCAGATCGGTTCATGCAGTGCAAATCAGACGGCGATTCGGACCCGAAACCGCGTCATTTCATGTGAGTGTTTGCCTTATTCGTTTATTTTATTTTTGTGGTTATTCGTATCATTTCATGCGATATCGGTGAGAGTTTGCTTTAATTGCATTTTTATTTGGTGATAGCGAGTGTTTATATTATGTATGCATTTTAATATTATGCCTTGTCGTGAGTGTTTACATTTATCTAGTTAATGTGAGAGTTTATTCTCGTTGCATTTTTACTTATTTTTGTTAATGGTTAAATTGTTCAGTTATTATTAGTTAGTTAATTTAATTGTCTAATTTTCAATATTTAGAATGACTACAATGTTTATGATTTGAGTCTGGTTCTGATGTGGTTCTGATGACTGACTATTTTTAATCGGAAGATTGGATTAGTTTCAAGATATTGGATTAGTTGGATAGTGGAGGTTTCAGTCATGTGGTGGATTATTAGACATGGTTTACTAAACGATATGAGGGTTTAGATATATTATAAATGATGAATCAGATGTAATATTGGCGTTAAAATGTATATGGACACTATATTTTAATACTGAGACATTAGAGATTTTTCATTTCATGTGTAGTTGTGATAAATATTATCATGACATATGGTTGATCTTGAGTTTGATTGGTTTGGATAAGGTGTAGATCTTATGTGAATTATTTATCAGACCAGTATTTGGTGATAAATAAGATGTGAATTTATTTGTATTTTGAGAATGCATTATATATGATGTTACTTTATTAAGATATTAATCTTTTTGATACTTGGACTTGTACGGACTTATTTAGGGTTGAAGTTGCTCTGAGATTTATATTCTTTTTATTGGATTTTGAATAGTGCACAGATGAGATTGACGATTATTGGATTATTAATTGTGAGGATTTCTGAATTTTATTCACTGATTAGTTTATTATAGTATTGAGAATATCTTATTGATGTCGACAGTTGGATGTAGAAATATTCTAAATTTCGTGTTGTTTGAGGATGTTTCACTATTTCGTTATAATTTCAGTATCTGTTGATTTATTTTGACCTTTAAGATAATCAATAGACTGTTCTTCATGATCTGTTCCTAGTTATTGTTGTTATTCAGTTTTGGATATAGGTATAATGTAATAGTGATCTCATTGATATCAGTAATGTTATATCTTCAAAGTTTCACAATAGTTATCTGTTATCGGTGATCATTTACCTTCAGAGTTAGCATCTGATATTAGTTCAGTATTTAGCGACACCATTATGATTACTAACTCTATATCTTCAGTGTTCTACATCAAATGACAGTTACTAGTTGTCAGTTCTCAGTTGTCAGATACTAACTAGTATTGATATCAGCAGTTGTTGGAGATATCAATTACTATTACATAATAATTTATATTGTTTGCCTGTTAAAAAGTGATACCATAACCCGGGGAAGAGTAATTATCTGATAATGCATGTCGTGTATTTTAGAAGGACTTATGATGGTATACTGAATTGTGGGTTCCATCATGGGGAACCAAGGTAGTACTCGCTACCTAGTTGTTAGTTGTCAGTTGTTAGTTATCAAGGCTATGCCCGGATTACGGCGCCACATCAGTTGTTTTTGTGTGGGGTTGTGGTCTCAGTTATTAGATCCTTGCGGCTTGTCCTGGTTAAACAACAGGGATGTTAGATCGTGATATCAGACATGCACGGTACCCTTCCAAAACATATGCACTACATTGACAGGTAGTTACAACGATAATTTTGTTTGAAATGAGAGAAAATAGTTGTGGTATGAGACACAGCTAATTACCACATTAGTTAGGTTAATAATAATCAACCAAGTTAGATACATATGCTAGATAACACATCTCTTTAACATCAGTTATTTTCTTCTAACGTGATATGAGTTATATTTCGTTCGTAGCTTTGTTCATGATATTGATTATTCAGTTATCTTCTATTTACAGTTTTAGTCATGTTATTATTGTATACACGTATTATGCACGTGCACTATTCTTTCATCTTACACACTCATTGGGAGTTTTCTGACAGGTAGTTACAACGATGATTTTGTTTGAAATGAGAGAAAATAGTTGTGGTATGAGACACAGCTAATTACCACATTAGTTAGGTTAATAATAATCAACCAAGTTAGATACATATGCTAGGTAACACATCTCTTTAACATCGTTATTTTCTTCTACCGTGATATGAGTTATATTTCGTTCGTAGCTTTGTTCATGATATTGATTATTCAGTTATCTTCTATTTACAGTTTTAGTGTTATTATTGTATGCACGTATTATGCACGTGCACTATTCTTTCATCTTACACACTCATTGGGAGTTTTCTGACTCTCCTAGATTGTGCATCCAGATATAGGATGCTATGTTATATTGACCAGATGTTCGATGAGATCATATGCATTATGAAGAGCCTGGAGTTTTAATCTATTGATTATCGGTATTCTTGCCTCTCTTTTATCCCTGTCGATTCCTTATTCTCTATATATATCGCATCCAGTTGCCATTCCATTTCTTATTGCATGTGTTATCATGTGTATACAATTATATATGATATTGTAGTGATTGTGATTTATTATAGTGGATCTACATAGCTCTTTCGGGTTACTTAAAGCTTAGCGTGTATACACGTGGGTTATTTTCTTCGCGTATATGTATCGCCGACTCTCGTCGTGTCTCCGCTGCAGTGTATTTTGAGAAACGAGGTGTGACACATGCAAACATGACTTGAATATTATGATGCTCTAACTGTGCTTGATTCAATCTTGTTAATTATGTCTTAAACTTTTTACCTTCATTCAAGTAATTTAGTGCATCATTTTTTTAGTAAAGACTATATTATAGTTTCAAATATATGTCTAATATATTTTTCATGAAAGATTAAATTTTTTTCTTTATTCATAAATGAACCTGGAGTTCATAGATTAAAAATTTAAAGCTGAAGTTTTAAAAGATTATAAAACTCGAAGTTCTAAATTTACCCCCCATCCGTTATTAGGGGTGCCGTAGGAGGAGGGGGTCGGGATGCCGAAGGACGCGGGGGGTAGGAGGTCGAGGGGGAGGGTGTGTCGGAGGTCGTTGGCGGGTCGAGAGAGGTCGAGGGTCACCGACGAGGGAGGGAGAGGAAGAGGGTGAAGGGAGAAGGAAGGAGGAAGAAGAGAGTTTTTTGGACATTATACCATGGGTAAAATTAGAAAAAACGATAATGACATAAATATTATGGGGGGTCTTCATCAGTTTTGGGGGTGGCAATATCCGTTCCCTCGACCCAGCCCCAAAGATCTCTTAAAAAGAAAAAAAGAAAATGATGAATTCCCAAAATTACCTCCCATCCGTTATTTTTCTTTTAACGCAGCGAGGGGGTAAGAATTTTGTTGGCCGAGTTGCCTGCACGTGTCAAATATCCGGAATGAGGTGAGTCATGTTCCAGCTCATTTGAACCCAATTGATTAGCTTCCTGTTAAATGGGCAGGGCACGCACCATTGTCCTGGTCCCAACCCGATCTGATTTAAATCGATCCCAGGACATAAACTAGTTTTCATGTGAAAAAAAGGAAAATAAAATAAAATAATTTGGCCACCGACAGATCTCTGGCTCACTTCACGATCGAAGAAAAAATTGTGAGGAATAGATAAATAAATAAAAAGAAACAATGATTTTGACTGTAACGGGCCTCATTCACACGGAGAAGAAAAAAGTAATGGTCCCGACAGTGGCGGGTGCACGGATCGAGGGCTTGATGTGGTTGGACGCAAGATCTGAACCCATTGGTGCACCCACGCGCGGGCGCAGGCGTGGGTCCCGTGCCTTGAAATGAGGCGAAAAGGCAGGTGCCAGTCTGCTGCTTTAATTTAATAACGATTAAAGGGGAGAGGATGCGGGAACCGCCGGTAGAGAACAGGGGAGATCGCATACGGGGCACTGGAGAAGAGAACACGTGGCTGAATTGGACGTGGGGCTTGGCAGGGCGGGAGTCTGAAAATGGGGGAGTAGAGGAGGCGGGGAGTGTATTGATTGTAGTAGAGAGACAGAGCCAGATACAGCAGCTAGCAGAGAATAGATTGGTGCTGGAAGTGGGTTGTGTACGGCCGTTGACTAGTGTGTTACAGACTTACGATATTTAATAAAATATAAATACAACTTTTGAGTGGAGATAATTTTTTAATGGAGAAATTGCTTACAGTGGCTCAACGTTTGTTTGTAGTGCCAAAAATTTTTGTAGTTTTGCGAGTGCGATAAAAAAGTTCTAATATTAGTTTTTGTGCTTCTAGGTGCTTGTATACACAAGTTGTATGTAGTGAGCAGTTGAATATCCAAAATATTCTTGTTATCAAAAATAAATTGTCAAAATATATCCTTGATGTCCTCTTTGTGTACAATTTTAGAGAGAGAGGGAAGAAGAGAAAGGAATGAGGAAGAAGATGAAGGGATATCTCGGGCAGGCGGATTCCGACGTCTCCTCCCATGATGACGAGCGGTGAGATCCGCTTCCAAGATCCACTATTCAAACTCTACCTTGCCTCCCCCATCAAGCCTTGTGATCACTTCCTACTGACGTTCATCAAAGCCATCGAGCTCCAAGCTCTGAGCGAGCTTGTCGATCTCTGAGCATGTCGGGCCAGCTAATCTCTGAGCTTCCGATCTACGGTCAGGCCACACCAAAATCAGAGGAAACCACCAAGTGCGGCGAAGGATTTTGAGGTTTTGGGATTTTTGGAAATTTGATTTGGGATTTAAGATTTGAGATTTTGGGTTTTGGGATTTTGAGAAATTTATCGCTGAAATTGATTTGAGAGTTTTGAGATTTTTGCGCTTTTGGGATGTTTGGGATGGAGATGTTGGATGCTCAATTGGAGGATTTTTGGGAGAATTTTTTTTTTATAGTAATTACATGGATTTTTGTTTAATTTTGAGTTTTTTTGTAATTTGATAACATAGATTTTTTGTGTGTAATTTATGGTTTTTTTGGGACAAAAAATTATGCAGACATATATTTTTTTTGTAATTTTGCAGTTTGATGTAATTTTGAAGTTTTGAGACAATTTGAGCTAATTTGATTTGATTTTTGTGATGGTTTTGTAATTTGATGATTTTAAGGTAATTTGGTTATTTTGATGTGAATTGCTAATGAATGTTTAGATAATTTGTGATTTTAACGTAATTTTGCTAACAATTTTTTAGGATAAGTGATAAATTTCTAATTTGCGATGAATTTTATTCTATTTGTAGATAAATTCATAGTTTTTAGATAAAAATTGGATATAGTGAATAAATTTTTCAATAAGTAAACAGAAATAAACAAAAGTGAACAGAAATTTAAGCAGTTCGATAAATTTTACAATATATAGACATAAATAGTCAAAAATGGATGGGAAATTCAGAAATGGGATAAAAATTGATTTTGAGGTAATTCGATGATTTTGATGTAATTTAGCTCATGATTTTTAGGTAATTTATGATTTTGAGATATTTTGCTGATGTTTTTTCTCGGATGAGAGATAAATTTGTAATGAATTTGTGTTTTGTAATGAATTTTACTCATATTTGTAAATAATTCACATTTTGTTGGGCAGAAATTGAATATAATGAACAAATTTTACAGAAATTTAATCAGTTGGACAAGTTTTACAACATGTATACAGAAATAGTCAAAAGTGGATGGGAAATTCAAAAATTGGCAAAAAAAAACTGGTTTTGAGGAAATTTGATGATTTTGAGGTATTTGTTGTAATTTATCTCATGAATTTTTAGGTAATTTGTGATTTTGAGATAATTTTGCTGATGATTTTGTAGGATGAGTGATAATTTGTGATGAATTTTCTCTATTTGTAAACAAATTCACAGTTTGATGGACAAAAATAGAATATAGTGGACAAATTTTCAATAAGTAGATAGAAATAGATAAAAGTGGACACAAATTTAAGCAGTTGGACAAATTTTATAATCTGTGGATATAAATAGTCAAAAGTGGATGGAAAATTCAAAATTGGGACAAAAATTGATTTTGAGGTAATTTGATGATTAGAGGTAATTCAATGATTTTTTGATGTAATTTAGCAGGTAACTTGTAATTTTGATGTAATTTTGCGGATGATTCTTTAGGATAAGTGATAAATTTGTGATGAATTTGTGATTTATGATGACTTTTACTTTATTTGTAACACTCGGTTCTTAAACCATATATTAATATATTAATATTAGATCAATGATATATTTTAGAAATTGTAATTTATTGTGGATACTAACTAATTAATAAGAAATGAATAAATAATATGATTAAGAAGATTGAATACTGATGATATAAACTGGAACTTGACCGGTAAATACTACGACTATTAAGCCATGTGCATCGTGTTTTTGGTATCTTTTAGATACTATGAGAATTCATTGAAACTATGATAACGAACTAAAAAGTGAAATCATATAACCTTGACCATGTGTAATATATTGGTAAGAATATGAATGCGTTTGTGATAAAGAAAGTGCATACGAATATATGTAGTAATTGTATATGTAGTATTTATTTATGCATACTGGTATGTAACTGTAAGCATGCATGTTATTTATTGAATGATGTTTAATATTATCGGAGGAAGGGACCAGGTGGAACCGGTGGGTAAAGACAGGACAAAATTTATTATTAGAGGAACGAACCAGGTTAAACTAGAGATGATCGAAGGGGAGTATTGTTATTGTTTTATTGAAGTGTGTTTGGCATAAATTCTGGTGTCATGATTCCCTTCTTGGTCAATAAAAGCATGCATGAATATATATTTATGATGCCCGGTATATGAATATGGTTGTTTATGACATCTGGTATATGAATGTGATTGTTATGACATCTGGTATATGGTGATCATTGTGTGCTTCATTAAGTATGGACATATGGTTATAAATTTAATATTACCGTGAGCGGATGTGATGTTCACGTGTTTTATATTTCATATGTATGTGAGAAAGACAACAATAAATTATAAATTAATATAGTAATAAGTGAGATTGTATGTTTTGGGAGGCTGTTTGTGACCGTGAATCATATGTAAAACACGAACGTGTTACGAACTACTGTAACAGTCCCAGATTTTTAAATTGTTGAATTACCATAATCAATTTCTTCTTTTATCACCAAGTAGACTGACTACCAGTTACAACCGGTGCTAATCAGAATTTTTCAAATTTCTACTGAAACCAGTTATTGATATTATTTATTTTAGTCACATCAATTCACCCATGCTACTGGATGTTCAGTGTTCAATCTAAACAAGTAATCATCTTAGTTCCATCACTTATATTTTATGATCGTAAGGATAATAATCTGTCATAATTATAAGTAAGTGTGTGTGCGTATGTGTGTATTAATTTCACAACCCAGTTCTTACTTATCCGATTCTTCATCCTAAGAATATTCATAGGCATATACACTATATTTCAAGTTAACACTATTGATTATGACTTCAATCTATTGTTATGTAAGGATTTCTCAGTTATAATCACTCACTAGTTACTACTGTGCCACCAATTATCATCGGTTCATTAATATATTCAAATTAAATATTCAAGTAAACACTGGACTATATGTGGGTCCGCCTCTGGATATATGGATTGTTAGCTTTGATGGTACTGTTTTTCATTTTTTAAGGCTTTGAGTCAATTTGGGTTCTTACTTGGTGTACTATATTAAAGGGCGACATGTATAGTCCTCTCCCCTCTCTATTGTTACTCAAGAATAGATACTCAAAATAGCCTAGCCTAAGTTGCAATGCTTGTACTATGGTTTTAGTTATTAATAAAATTACTTATCTTTCAATACACACACACACACACACACACACACACACTTGTATTTATCCTTTCTCACCCTACATATAAGTTAAAATGTACTTAAAGCTTGAGTTATTTTTAGCGGTATCTCAATGTAGTTAAGTTATTTTTGACAAAAAGAGCCATGTGCTTTGAGCGATGCCAAAGAGAATAGTTATCACAAATAAGTTATAGTAAAGGGTGATACCTGGATTATCTGATGGATGCAGATAATATGGAGAAATTTAATGCACATCGTAATTAGATCTAGTTCCACCAGTTGCAAACATTTCAAAGCTTGCCATGCTGAAGAAGATGAAGCTTGAACCTGAACCTCAAGCAAACTTGATCGGCAATTTCTGCAAATCTTTCTCTGAGGAGCGCGATGTCAGATGTAGAGAAGTAATAAGCCCATCTTCGAACTAGTTGCACAGAGAATTTGATTTTGATGCACTTTATGGCATTGATACCATAAAGATAAATTAATGGAGAAACTACATAGGAGAGAATGAAAAAAGAAGAAGAGCAAGTACAAAAATATTGAACGGGGTTTGGTCTTAGGCCTACATCCACCAAAAGGATCTCTTTCACTTGTGTATTAGATTAACCCTCATCACCTCTATTTATAGAAGAATGCAAAGAATAAAAATATTACATAAGAAACACATATGATTATCAAAATTGTCATAATCCCTTAAAAAGTAAGAATGCTCCATATATAAGAGATAATATTCTCCAAATCAAACCTCCATGAATTATAGAAGAAGTTTAAATTATTTTTCAAATATGGTAGCCTTTCTTAATTTGAGACTGAGTCATATGAGAAATGTTCTTCAATATGATACACATGTCAGTAATCTCAAATATTAATTTTCCTAAATCAAAAAAGAAATCTTGAAAAAGGGATTTCATACAAAAAGAAAAGGCACCCAAATAGTATAAAACACCTTCAAAAACCAGAAAATTTACGCTATATGATAACTACGAGATATATGTTATTAACAACAAGAAAAGGTAAAAGAAAATGTAAAATAAACAAGAGAGATCAACTAGTGTGGGGGAGAAGATCAAAGAATAAAAGCTTGACAGAGTTTTTAAACTCAATTGGAGACAGCAGCAACAGAAGACGAAAGGAACAGTTGAAGGCCACTGTCGACAAACCGCCGGTGGCTGTCGAAAGGGGATACGTGGTTATGCCGAACAGAGAGTTAGGTTAGACAGTCTGTCGACAACCATTGGAGGCTTGTCGATAACTGTGCCTTAGTCTGTTGACAGGCACAGATCAGGCTGTCGACAGTGGCCAAATCTAAGAGTTGGGTTTGTGCAGTCTGTCGATGGCACATCATGGATGTCGACAGTCACGGGTTCTTAATAGTTTTCAAATAGAATTCCGATTTTATTTCTGATCTGAATTCAGAGTTGTTGGTTTTCATTTCTCCACGGACTCTCTGCCTATAAATTGAGGGGGTTGTACTCTTAGTTGTACCCTTATTTGTAATCTCTGAGAGGTGAATTATATTGAGAGTTCTAGAGTTAGTTGGTTTATGAGATTTCTATGGCCTAGTGTATAGTTTCTCTAATTGGATTTTTGGACCATCTTTGTAACACTTATAACTCAGTTGAATAAGATTTTCTCTTTTTTGCCCGAGGATGTAGGTAAGTTACCGAACCTCGTTAAATTATTTGTTCTCACTTTCTCTTCTGTATGTGTTTGTGCCATATTGTTTGGAGATTGACTCGGTTTTGGAATGCTGATCTTGACGATTGCGTGTCGTTAGAATTCCTCCGGAGGGCATAACAAGTAGCATCAGAGCATCCTAGGTTCAGCAAGGGATCATGTGTCGATTCTGAGAGCATCATGATCTATTTGGCAAAAATCGTATGTCAATCTCCAAGCGGCGTTGGTATGTTCATGGGATCACGTATCAATCTCAGAATAGTGTTGGTTCTGCTCATTATATCAATTTGGGTGGAGTAGATTGTTCAAAAACTCGTCTAGGATTTCACTTGGAGGTAAAGTTTTGATCTTTATCAATTTGGATCAATTTCTGTTAGTTTTTCGTGTTGTATTTCGTGTTTTCTGAAGGAGATGGCCGAGGTTAAATAGTCCACGGTGAAGACCGTGAACATCCACCAATCAATGATTGATGTGGTGAAGTTTGATGGCACGAACAATTGAAAGGGCAAGGGAGATATTGGAAAGTCAAAACTGATAATCGTCAATTGAAAAAGAATCAGTGTGCTTATTGTAAAGAAGAAGGACATTGGAAAGTTGATTGTCCAAAGCTAAAGAAGAAAAAGGAATCAATATCAGAGTCTAATGTCGCAAAGGCAAATGGTAATGATTCTGACTCATCTATATTTTCACTTTCTATCAATCTTATTGTTTGCTACTCAGAGGAATCAAAGTGGATTTTGGATACGGGTGTTACCTATCATGTTTGTCCCAAATAAGAGTGGTGAGCTAGTTTTTGAAAACTAAATGGAGGCTTAGTATCGTTCAGCGATGACACACATGCCAGATTGAAGGGATATATGCAGTTCGCATCAAGTTGTTTTATGTGATGATAGGAGAGTTGAAGGATGTGAGATATGCTCCTAAGTTGAAGAATTTTATCTCAGTTGGAGCTTCGAAGACGCAGGGCCTAATGGGGGACTCTTAGAGAAGGCATTCTCAAGATGTCTAGTGACTCATTGGTAGTTCTGAAGGGTATTCGATACAACAACTTGCACTTCTTGAAGGATAGTGCAGTTTCTAAAAATTTGACAGCTTCAGAACATTTGAAAGGCAATTCTACCAGGTTATGACAAATGAGGGTCGAACATGTTGATTTGAATTCTTTGCAAGCCTTGGTGAAGCAAGGACTATTGGAAGGTGTGTTGACCTGCAATTTGGAAATTAGTGAACGTTGTGTTTTAGACAAGAAGATGAATGTGAAATTTGGCACTGTTAGTCACCGCTCGGAAGGTCTTCTTGATTGTGTTCATGTTAATATTTGGGATCCTACCAAGACTGCATTGCTTGGAGGCCATCAGTACTTTGTCTCTTTTGTTGATGATTCATCTAGGCATTGTTTGGTATATCTTATGAGACAAAGATTTGAAGTTTTAGATTTGTTGGTGAAGTGAAAAAGTTAATGGAGAAACTGACTGCTTGAAGATCAAGATGCTCCAATTTGATCATGTTGGGGAGAACAAAGATCGATTCCTATAATTTGGCCAGAACCATGATATTGATATTCACTTCAAAGTTTGAAAATATAGGATGGCTAAAGAGTTGAACTGTTCTTTACTGAAGAAAGTTCGATATTTGTTGTCTAAATACATCATTAGACAAGATATTTTGGGCTGAGGTGTTGGTATATGCTAGCCATATCATGAATTGATTGTCGTCGACTGTGATAGGAGGTAAAACTCTGTTGGATATTTGGTCGGGTGAAACTGCTCAAGACTATGATTTGCTGTAGATATTTGGATACCCGACCTACTTCAGTGTCAAAAATGACAAGTTGAATCTGCGAGTAAAGAAGTTTTAAAAAGGTACAAGCAATGGGATTCCGAAAACAAGAAGATCACACTTGATTAGGCTTCATTATTGAAGCCTACCGTCTCTTAGAAAGTGGAGAGAATAAAGATCAAAGATGTATCGCAATTGTTGGAGGTTGATGCTACTTCACCATCTCTAGTTGGGTCGGTATCGGTTGGGATCTCACTGGGATATGACATCAGGTGAAGATAGTGTAGTCATTTTAGATGTTGAACAGGTTGATTTGTTTGCAGCGAAAAGAATTAAATTGAATTCACAAAAGTGAGTGAAGAAGCGTGAATCTCAAGTTGGTGAGCTAGATGAGCTTAACTTGAAGATCATTGTTCTTTATGATGATCGAGATGAAGAGATTCACATGACTCAGTCGGTTGAATTCGTTGCTGCAAAAACGGTTTCAGTTAGTTGAGCTCGGTGGAACTCATTTGGATGAACTATGTGTGATTTGATTCCTTGGAAAGCGGTGTGTAAGCAACCATAATGACACAGCTAGTTGTTGAGCTGAAGTTGGTGATTCGTTATTGTTTAGCTCAGATTTGATAAATTTTCATCGAGATAGAGAATTGTGGGAGAGAAGATCAGAGGATAAAAGCTTAATAGAGTTTTTAAACTCAATTGGAAACAACATTAGTAGAAGAAAGGAGCAATTGAAGGCCATTGTTCTCCATGTCGATCGAGATGAAAAGGTTCATATAACTCAGCCGGTTAGGTTCGTTGCTGCAGAATCGATTTTCAGTAGAATTGGTATCAAAATCATGTCCCGAACTTAGTCGTGTGTGTGACTGATGTTCGATGTTGTTGCTCTCCCCAATTTAGTGCAAGAAGGTGTGGTAGTGGGCTCTTGTAAAGCAATTTGACTCATGATATATTTGACAGTGGTGCTCATTTGCAATGAGCATGTTTTTTATCCACGCAGTGTAGAGGAGTGGTCGGCTGCAGTTGTTACTTCACAGAAGACATGATCTTCCCCCACACAGTAAAGAGTTGGATCTCGATCGATCATTTGATCTTCTATTGTGAAGCAAGTTGAGCTTGCAGGGAGACTCTTTATTCGAGGAAGGATTGTTAGGATTTGGGTCGAGCAAATAGTCCCACATCAACTAGACATGGGGATGATCTTGGGTATATAACGATTTGGGTCACTCCATCTAATAGTTAACCTTTTAGGATGGAACCTAAAGGTCCTTGACCACTGTCGACAGGCCCCTAGTGGCTGTCAACAGTAGAATCATGTATACGCCAAATTGAGAGTTGGGTTAGACAGTCTGTCGACAGCCATTGGAGGCATGTCGATAACTGGTTCAGTTTGTCGACAGGCATAGCTGAGGCTGTCGATAGTGGCCAAACCTGAGAGTTGAGTTTGTGCAGTCTGTCAACAGACGCATTATGATTGTCGACAGTCATGTGTTTCTGGCAGTTTCCAAATTTGTTTTTTATTTCGTTTCTTATCCGGATTCAAAGTTGTTGGTTTTCTTTTCTTCATGGGCTCTATGCCTATTTGAGGGGTGTTCTGCCCTTATTTGTAACCTTTGAGAGGTGAATTGTATTGGGAGTTCTAGGGTTGCTGATTTGTGAGATTTCTATAGCCTAGTGCGTAGTTTCTCTATTTGGATCTTCGGATCATCTTTGTAACCCCTGTAACTCAGTTGAATAAGATCTTCTCCCTTCTGCCCCGAGGACATAAGCAAGTTGTCGAACCTCATTAAATCATTTGTTCTCGCTTTTTCTTTTGTATTTGTGTTCGTGCCATATTGTTTGGTGATTGACTCGGCATTGGAACACTGATCTTGGTGATTGGCGCGTCATTCGAATTCCTTCGGAGGGCGCAACAACTAGGACATACATGTTTCATTATTATGTCACATCAAAATTTAAGATTTAATAAGGGCTAAAATTCACTAAAATACCATGAACTTTTAGTTGTTTTTGGAGAAAAAAATACCATAAACTTTAAAAAATGAAAACATTATCATAAACTTCAAAAGTTTCAATAAAATACCACATGGCTATTAAAAAAATGAAATTAACAATTTTACCCCTCTTTCAACATGACACACAAAATAAGAGAGAGCATTGGCGAAGGGAGAGGGGGTCAAGGGGGGTCAAGTGACCGCCGACCCCACCAATTTTTCCTTCTCTAAGTTTGGGGGCACTCATATTTGTGCCCCCCAATTCCCAACGAGCACCCCAGCCGCCCCTTCAAATAGCCATCTCCCTGTATTTTTCCCACCTCTCAATCTCTCTATTTCTCTAACTTTTACATTTTTGATCTCTCCTCCGCGCTGCTTCTCCCGTTCTCTGATCTCTAATATCTTTCATAAATCCCTAATTACACAATCCCATCCCCTCTCTTGGTCTCTCAAATCATTTCTTAAAGTCTCAAGCCCTAAATCTCAGCCTCTTTCAAATCCTAAATCCCTAAAATCCAAATCTCACTCCTGAGTCCCGAATTAGAGTTCAGATCGTGCTCAGATGGTCGCCTTGCCGTCCATGGCTTTTGCTTAGATGGTCGTCGTCCCATTGAGGTACGCATGAAAGATCTCTCTTTTTCTCTCTCATGATATCATTTGATAATAGTGATGGAATTTGACTCAATTTTGTTTGGCTGCAGATGTGAAAGATTCAAGGGGAGATTGGTGTTGTCTCAAAAACTGATGGGTAATCTTTTTTTTTGACTTTTTTTTTCTTGAGTTTGAGTACCCATATAATTTATTGCAATAATATTGCCCCCAAAAAATAGGGAAAAAAGAATTTTTCCCCTTCAGTCTGTGGGTTTTGGGATGAATGCAGGGCGTTTTCATAATTCATTTGAGAATTAAGATGCGGAACACAAAGTCATTGCCACTGACTACGAACCCTGCTCTGATGCCTCTCTTTTTGTTGAGATTTTATTTTGAGTTCATTTTGGTTGATTTTGTTTGCTGCTATAAGTCTATAACAAAAAAAACATAATAATTTTAAAATGATCACTTTGTCTATTAATGATCCATCAGGACCATCACTGTTACTTTGAGGATTTTAAACTGATGTTCTTTAGAAGTTTACAATGCAAACTTGTATTATTGTTATAATAAAATTTGATGATTACAAACAATATATATGATCACAGATTCACGGATTCACAATCATCCAAATTACTCTTCCAATATTTATTTTATAATCATATTGACTGTGGACATTGTTACTGTTATTTTAATTATTCGATTTGTTTAGGAAACTGATTTTTCAATGATGTACGAGCATGGACTTTCTGTAGCCTCGAGAACCTTGAACTTGCGTCGATTTTTCACCTCATGAACTAGGTATTGTTCCAACATTGATTTATTTATTTTCTTTTTTTTTTAGAGAAAACCTTGGTTTATTAAGACTACGCAAATAAACTGATATTGCACTTGCCATTGATAAGTTTTGATGTTCAATTTTATAGGTTCAATTTTATATGCTCGAATTTGAACTTACATCAATTGCTTGTTTCTATGTTCAATTTTATAGGTTGATTAAAATTTTAAGGAATTATGGATAAATTTGTTATAAGAAAACCGAAATGTAATGAAAGTTCAAGTACGGGAGGAAGTGTTAATCAACGTTTACCAAAGTGTCTGAGCACTTTTGCAAATGTCAAAGAATCCGAGCCCTCATTAAAACAGAGGCGCATTGAAGTTAACTTGGAAGAACTCCCGGCCGATCCGGGGTTACGGAGTTCAATATTTGATAATAGCATTATCTCTTCTAATGAGAAGGATCGTATTCGAAGGGCATATTTGCAAAAAGGTCCTTACCAACCCCGTATGAAAAAAGAAGACTACTCCCAAACACTATTTACCGATAAATACCGGCGATTCAATCCAGCTTGGTTTGATATCTATCCGAATTGGTTAGAATATAGTGTGAGCAAAGATGCAGCATTTTGTTTATATTGTTATCTCTTCAAAAATCAAAATGAGCACTCTGGTTGGGATGCTTTTACTCTTGAAGGATTCAGAAATTGAAAACATGCAAGAGCAAAATTAAACGCTCATGTGGGAGGCCCGAATAGCTCTCACAATTTGGTGGTGGAGAAAGGGGAGAACTTACTAAAACAGAACCAACACATTGATAGTGCAATTTCAAAGTGTTCGAATCATGCTCGAGTTCAATATAGGACTCGGTTGAATGCATCGGTTGATTCTATTCGATATCTTTTGCGGTAAGGATTAGCTTTTCGTGGACATGATGAATCCTTAAATTCTACAAACAGGAGGAATTTTCTAGAGCTTTTACAGGCCCTGGCAAGAAACTCTAAGGAGATAGAAAAAGTGGTATTAGAAAATGCTCCTGAAAATCAGAAGTTAACTTCTCCTGACATTCAAAAAAATATTGTGTGTTGTGCTGCTACAGAAACTAGAAAGGCGATTATAAATGATATTGGTGATGAATATTTTGCCATTTTAGTTGATGAATCTCGAGATGTGTTAGCTAAAGAGCAGATGGCGGTTGTCTTGCGTTACGTAGATAAATATGGTCATGTTATTGAGCGCTTCCTGGGAATCTTGCATGTTAATGACACTAGTGCCACGACATTGAAGGCGGCAATTGATTCTATGTTTGCTACACATGATTGAGCATCTCAAAATTACGGGGGCAAGGATATGATGGGGAAAGTAACATGCGGGGTCAATTCAATGGACTCAAAGCTCTTATCTTGAATGAAAATAAATCAGCCTTTTATGTTCATTGTTTTGCTCATCAATTACAATTAGCATTGATAGCTGTTGCTAAAAATCATCCTAAAATGGATGTGGTGTTCACAGTTATTGAAAATATTTGCAATGTTGTTGGAGCTTCTGCCAAACGTCGTGATATTCTTCGAGAAGCACAATCTAATGAGATTCTTAAAGGACTTGAAAGTGGTGAACTTAAAACTGGAAGAGGTTTGAATCAAGAAATGAGGCTTAAGCGTGCCGGTGATACGCGTTGGAGCTCTCAGTATCAATCACTATTAAACTTGATTTTTTTGTACTCCTCTGTGATCGTGGCACTTGAAAGTATAGAAGATACATCATCTGCTGAAAAGAGGGGAGAAGCTATAATGATGCTACAAATGATGCGAACATTTGAGTTTGCATTTTTTATTCATTTGATGAGGGATGTATTGGGGATTACTAATGAGTTATGTTTGACACTTCAGAGAAGAGACCAAGATATTGTGAATGTCATGGACCTTGTGAAAATAGCTAAGCAACGGCTTCATAGTATGAGATGTGATGATGGATGGGAGTCTTTTCTTGCAAAACTTTCTTCATTTTGTGGCAAACAGGATATCGAGATCCCTAACATGGATGGCACATTTATACCCACAGGAAGATCACGTCGGAATGCACAAAGTTTTTCCAACTTGCATCATTATAAATATGACTTATTTAATACTGTTATTGATTTGCAAGTTCAAGAGCTAAATAATCGCTTCACTGAGACGACCACGGAGTTACTTCTTTGTGTGGCATGCTTAAATCCTAGTGATTCTTTTGCTGCATTTAATAAGGAGAAGTTACTTCATCTTGCGAAATTTTATCCTAATGATTTCTCATCAACCGAGCTTATGATTCTTGATAATCAATTGGAGACATTCATTTATGACATGCGATCCAAAGATGAATTTCTACCATTAAAAGGCATCGCAAGTCTTGCAGAAAAGATGGTGGAGACGAAAAAGGATGTTGTATATGCTTTTGTCTACAAGCTTGTGAAGTTCGCATTGATATTACCTGTGGCAACTGCAAGTGTTGAGAGGGTATTTTCTTCTATGAATATCGTGAAGAGTAAGCTCCGCAACCGCATAGGAGATCAATGGATGAATGATTGTTTGATAATATATATTGAGTCAGATATATTTAATACTATTAGTAATGATGTAATCATGGAACGATTTCAAAATATGTCAAAGCGTCGAGGTAGTTTGTAACTGTTATTAATCTTGTTATCTTTTTGGACTTTTACCTTCAAAGTTGAAGAGTAATTGCTAGCTTGCTACTACCCAATTTTCTTTCGTACTTGCTACTTATGAAATATTTTAGTGATCAATATTTTATTTCTACTTTAAAAGTTCATGTTTTGGTTTAAATTATTTGATATACTGTTAGAATTACTTCAATTCCTTAAAAAAAAAAAATCATCAATGTGCTAGAATTGAAATTGTATTGCTAGTTTAGCTGGGCCTCAGTTGGTATGAGATTTTGTACAGCATTGTTGTTTTTCTATTGATAATTTTGACTGAGCTTCGTCTGTGTTGATGAAGTTTTGTACAGTTCTATTGTTTTTATGTAAGGTTTGCAATACTATTAGTTTGTGGATTAGTTATTTGGTTGTGAATTGATTGCAATGCTATTTTATATTATGTAGAATTTTAATATTATTGAGTGTCATATGTGCCCCCTCGACTTTGAAATCCTAACTACGCCACTGAGAGAGAGCTGATGTTTTGGGGGCAGAGGGAGGAGGTGGGGGAGGTTGCAGGCAGAGGGGGTTGGGCGAGGAGGGGAAGGAGTCAGGGAGGAGGCAGAGGGCTGTGGGGAGTTGGGGAAGACAGTGAGCGGCTCGGAAAGGGCAGGGGAGAGGCAGAGGGGGTGGGGAAGCTGGGGAAGGGCTGGAAGGAGGCAAAGACAACATAAGTGGTGGAGAGGGCGGGGGGGAGGCAGGCAGGAGGCGAAGGGGGCAGGGAGCGGGAAGGAAGGGCGGTGGAGGAGGCGTGGTTGGCAAGGGGCGGGGAGGAGGTGGATGGGCTAGAGGAGGCGAAGGTGGTGGGGCAGGGCGAGGAGCTGGGGGGGGGGGGGGCAGCTGGGAGAAGAAGGGGTTTTTTCCCTTTTATTTTAGAAATTTCATAGCGGGAATTGAGAGAAAATTAAATAGTATTTTGATCATTAAATTACCATGTGATAAACATGTGGCTATTTTCTTAAAGCAGAGCTAACAAACGGTGTTTTTCAAAAAATTTCAGGAAAAGTCTGCGGTAGTATTTTTCATTTTTGAAAGTTGATGGTATTTTTCAGAACAACTTAAAGTTCACCCTATTTTAGTGAATTTTAGCCAATAAATAAATGCAAACGGTTCCATCAATAAGATTCCAATCTAACTTTCACAAAATTAACATAGCCATTTAATTGGGATTCTAGAAAGTGAAGTACATCAATTTGGAATCTCATTGAGTTAAGAAAACTCGAATGGTCCCAATTCATACTTTCTAAAGAGATTGAAATCAATCTAAAAATTTCCATAGATGGGGTCATGCACAAACGCCCAAAATCCAGGTATTCGAAACAGAATATTTACCAATAGATTTAATTTGTGGTAATAAAAAAAAATTAATCCATAGAGACTGAAATAACTCTCAGTAAAAACACAAAAACAAATAAATAATCATGTTACCAACCAATGTAATAGCATTTAATTAATGGGGCCTGTAATTAACCTATAGAATTTTCTTATTTGGATACTAAAATTCCTTCTTTTAGCTTGTTAGATACTATATGGGTCCTAAAAATAGATTTAATTCGGTAATGAATTTAGATATGGATTATGGAGGATCTAAATACAGAATGAAAATTTTATAGTTATTTCACTTCATTTCTAATTTTTTTTCTTTATAAACATAATTCATTCTTTTATTATTGTGTTTAGGTATATCAAATATTTCTAAAAGAAAAAGAGAGAACAACAAATTTGCCTAAGAAAACCTTTCAATTTCTATTTGATATTTTGTGAAAATTGTAATATTTAGAGAGAAATACTAGATTTGGACCGAATGCGGCTCCAAATCTGATAAACTATTAAGTTTGGATTCTCAAGAGGATTCTTTCGCGCTCTTTTTTTTTTTTTTTGGCTAGTCAACTACATCTCAAAGGGGGCCAGAATAATTCGAAATAATATGTCTGTAGGGGACTTCGAATTCAGGACGACACAGTCCGGTGTGGCCACTGGGCCGAAAGCGCTATACTTTGGCGCGCGGATTTGTTAGAGAATATTTTATCACATCACTCGAGTTCGGTTCGTACCCCTCTTCAACTGCATTATTTATTATTATTATTAAGTAATAAATAAATAAATAAATAAATAAATAAGATGTTATATCATCAAATGTTCTAAGTAATATTTCACTTATTAGTTCTAGATGTTCTAGAAAAAGTTTCAATTGTTCTAACTCTTCACCAATTGTTTATCAAATTTCTAAAGTTCTATTACCATAAAATATTCTATAAGAAAAAAGTTCAATTCTAAAAAATAGTTCCAGTTGACTAACAGGGCCTCAGGGTTTTGTGTAAAGCTACCCTTAATTTTTTTGGTTCCAGAAACTATCATCAACTTTGTTTTTTGTGTTTTTTTAATAAAAACTCTCTAACACTAAGGAGTAGATATTGCCACCCCAAAAAAATAAGAAAGGCACCCTACAAATAATTAAAAGTGTGCTATTATTTTTTTGGACAAACCTACCCTCGTGAAAAATACTAAAATGCCCTTTCCTCTTTTCCTTTTCTTTCTTCTTCTCCGACGAACGACCCCTCCTTCCCCGACCTCCCCACCCCTCCCCCACTCCTCCTCCTCCTCCTTCCACGTCGTCCTCCCCTCCCTCAACCTCCCGACCCCCCCACCCCTCCGCCTCCCCCTCCCCCAATCTCTGTTCGGCCACTCCAGCCGAACAAACACATCTCTGTTCAGCCAGAGTGCTCGAACAGATATATGAGAGAAGAAGGAGGGGAGGTCGGGGGGAGAGGGCTGGGGAAGGGGGAGGAAGGGGAAGCGCCATAGAGGGGGAGGTCGAGGGTCGCCGGGGGGTCAGTGGTTCACTGGCGAGGAGGGGCGGGGAGGGTAAGGGGAGGAGGTAGTCACCGGGAAGAAGGGAGGAGAGGAGGCGAGAAGGTCAGGGGGGATGAGTTGGTCGCCGAGGAGGGGGGAGGGCGGGGGTCGCCGGGGTGTCGGGTGATCGCCGGCGAGGGAGGGAGAGGAGGAGAAGAAGATGACATTTTGCCTATTTTTGAATTTTTTTGGGGTGCTTTTATTAAAATTGTGGGTGCCTTCCTCATCTTCTGGGGTGACAATATCGCTGCCCTAACGCTATTAACAGTATAAGTAAAAAGTCATAAATGCTCTTCATTTAAAAATAAGTTTACACTTTTGAGGTAGAATTTTTTGCAAAGAACTTTCCATGTCAAATAAATTAACCACGAACTGTTTGTTTACAAAAAGTCTATCTTCTTCTCAAAAATGAACTTTATTTTTAAATTTTGTCTTAATCATATATATATATATATATAGAGAGAGAGAGAGAGAGATAAACCTGTATCCTTCCAAAAGGATTCGAGCCTGGATCCTTCCCACTCAAATTCAATCCTCCGACATTCGAATACATGATCCACTCCGTTGAACTTGATCTATATTATTTCAAGTATCTATAAACCAAAAATCAAGTGTTTATAATACTTTTTGCCCATCCATCAAGCAACGCAAAATGGACGGGCGAAAGTAGTGAGTTGGTTAGATCTATGTCTGTAGACATGCAAATTCTTAACCCGGCCATTTCATTATGATCTAAACATTTAAAAATTCCTACAAACTAATTTTTGTTAGGTTTCAAATGATCTACACCGTTAAACTAACCAACTCACTATTTAGGCCGTCCATTTTTCCCCTACTTGATGAATGGGCAAAAAGTATTTAAAATACTTGATTTTTGGTTTATAGATACTTGAAATAATATAGATCAACTTCAATGGAGTGGATCTTGTATTCGAATGTCGGAGGGTTAAATTTGAGTGGGAAGGATCCGGGCTCGAATCCTTTTGGAAGGACACAAGTCTATCTGTGTGTGTGTGTGTGTGTGTGTGTGTGTGTATATATATATGTAGAGAAAAATGTATATCAACCGACGGCTGAGAGACTCTCTCAGCCTGCGGTGACGTGGCTCAATATTTGCCACCCCACTAAGTTGCGCCCCGCTTATAGGAACAAGTTAAATTACTAAATACCCCTTGGTAAAAGCTACTCGCGCCGTTATTGTTTATTATTATTTCCCCCCAATTTTTTACCGCTCGTTGACAGATTTAGGATATTGTTTATTATTATTTCTCCCTTTTTTTACCGCTCTTTATAAGATTTAGGTTATTATTTATTATTATTTTTCCCCTATTTCTTTACCGCTCTTTGTCAGATTTAGGTTCTCCTTTTTTAGCCTGCGATAAAGTTTTCTCTGAAAATATCGATTTTCAGAGCAGATTTTTCACCTTTTTATTTAATGTCAACATCGAAGCAGTCTACTTCCCCTGCCAATTCTGGTCGCAGTCGTAAGCGATCTCTATCTCCCTATCTAAATATGGAGAATATATCATCTGGTTCAACTTTCTCTCAGAATATTGAAAGTATTGAAGGGTTGACATCTTTGCATGCTGATCAACAGGTTATTATTGTGTTAATTTTTTTCCGCAATTTCTTAAATGTAGAAGCTTTCTCTGTAGCGTATATGGTACTGCGACCTATATTTCGTTTTACAGAACAGAATAATCACTTGTTCTAAAGTTTAAGAACTGCGACCACGGTCGCAGTTTGATTTTAAAATAATCTCCGACTGTGAAAGCTATTTTTGTAACTGCAACCTAAGTCGCATTGCTTATTGTTATAATTCTTACATGTTTCTATGTCAATTATATCCAGTTTATATATTCATTAGAGAGTCGCACAGTTATTATTCAGTTTTTAAAAAATCTGCTCATATGGAAAACTGCGACTACGATCGCAGTCTTTTAGTAAGAAGTTATATAGATTTCATTACATCTGCGACCTTGGTCGTAGTTTTAGTAATTAAAGTTCAGACGTGTGATATTTAAAAAAAATATTTATATTTATGTAGTTCGTCAATTTGTTTTTGTAGGATCTGAATGCACATGGAGAAATGTCTGGAAGCTCAAATATTTTTTTAGGGAAACAGTTTTTCACGGATATGAAAGCATACAATTTCTACAATTCTTATGCAAGGAACAGAGGTTTTGGTGTGAGAAGAAAAGGAATAGATAAGTCACGGAGGCCTCCTCATGAAGTTATTTGCAGAAAATTTTGCTGCAACAAGGAAGGTGTGAAGAAGTTGTGTGATAAAAGACAAGAGGGGCTTACAGTGCACCGTCGAATTGACACCAGAGTAGCGTGTCCTGCTGAGATGCATGTTCGTCTTCATTTTTTATTTGACAGAAGATATTGGGTTGTCACCAAATTTGTTGATTCTCATTCACATGAATTGTCAAGCCCGAATAAGGTACATCACCATTACTCTCACCAGACTCATCGATCGAAGATTAGCAGAAGCATTATGAGTAATTTTGTTGATGTGGGAATGCGCCCTTCAAATATTTCCCGTGTTGTGAATGCAATGAGTCAGGGAGAAGGTTGTGAAGAAGTAAGCCCGCAACAAGTTATTGATTTTACTCGTCAACGTAGAAATAACATTGGCCATGAGTTTATTAGGATCATTAAATATTTCCAAGAGAAAGCCGAGACCGATCCAGAATTTTTCTTTGCAAGTGAAGTTGATAATGCGGGAACACTTAGAAGTATTTTTTAGGCTGATGGAAGAGCTATTTTCTCGTATATGAGGTTCTATGATGTGATCGTTTTTGACACAACATACAAAACTAATCACTTGAGCTTGCCATTTGCTCCATTCACTGGAGTAAATCATCATCGGCAGTCAATTTTGTTTGGCTGTGCATTGCTTGCTAATGAGCAGAGGGATACGTTTGTGTGGCTATTCCAAAAATGGCTCAAGTGCATGCATGGAGTTGCACCGAAGTTGATTATTACTGATCAGGATGCCCAGATTGGTGATGCCATCAAGATGATTTTTCCAACTACTCGGCACCGGTACTGTTTCTGGCATGTACAGAAATATATTGCTGAGCAACAAATCCCGATAACAAACAAGTATGGAGAAGATATAGTCTCTGATTTCCATCATTGGTACACCTCCCGTGATATAAGCACATGCGAGGAGCGATGGCGACTGATGAATGAAAAATATCATTTAGAAGAAGAAGAAGACAGTTGGTTGTTGAAGGTGCACAGACTGCATGGACACTGGGTTAATGCATATCTCAAGGATGTTTTCTGTGCTGGAATGACAACCAGCCAGAGGTCTGAGAGTATTAATTCTTTCTTTGATGGTTTTGTTAATGCAAACACGAAACTAGTGGAATTTGTTCACCAATATGATAAAGCTGTTGCTGCCCGTCGTAGTTCTGAATCTCAACAAGACTTTCAGGGTTTGAATTCTGTGCCCAACTGTACATTAAATCCATATGAGATACAGGTTTCGAAGTTGTATACCCCAAAGATTTTTCACTTGTTCCAAAAGGAATGGGCAGTTATAACGACATTGTTTTCAGAAGAGTTGGAACAGGACGGACCTGGATCAAAATATCTGGTTGGTGATTTTTCAGAATCAAAAGACAGCTGGGAAAAGGTCAGTTATGAGAAGCCTGAGGAACTTCATGTGCCTTGTAGTTGCTCATTATTTGAAACAGAGGGTATCCTTTGTAGACATATTCTTTGTATTTTATGGCGCAATCACGTTACACATATACCAGAATCATATATACTTCAGAGATGGAGGTTGGATGCTCATTACAAAAATGTTGCAATTGAAAATGGCATCAGGCCTTTTCCCAGTCAAGGCACTCCACGGACGGCTAGATTGTGGACACTTCGTTCCAAATTTAATGCACTTTTTGAGATGGTCGCCGATTCTGATATCCATCTTTCAAAGTTGGACGCAGTTTTGGAAAGATTTGCTGAAGAAACTAGTAGTGAATACAAAGCCATGTCAGTAAATTATCAGTCATCACGGTCTAAAACTACTATTAGTTCCAGTGGATCCGTCGTCGTTCTGCGAGATGGTGAAGAATTGAATATACGCGATCCAATTGGTCCTGTACCAACCAAGGGGAGGCCTAGAGCTGCATCCAGACTTAAGTCTGATTTTGAAGATTCTCTATATCAGAAGGAAGTGAAGTATCGAAGATGTGGAAACTGTCACAGGACTGGTTGTCCATTACTGATATTAAATTAAACCTGTTATACAGTTCTTTCTAATGATTTATTTTTAAAATTCTTACTTTTCCTTTTTAATGGCAGAAGAAGTAGGTTCATGTTGCGTCTACCTAGAAGGAATAAAGTGTTCATTTTGACAGCTTCAGTCATGAACTGCGACCAGGGTCGCACAACACGGAGAGATTCATGTCGCATGCTGCCACTGGCGTGTCATTATAAGCAGATTTTAATATCATTTTTCACATCTACTGTACTTTTTTGTAAGTAGTTGTACTTTAGAGTTTCACTGTTACAAACTTGGCCTATATAGTTTACCTTTTAGTTACTTTAACGTAGACAACGACTTTGGTCGCAAATATAAGCAGTGTATGGGGATAGTGGCGACCGTGATCGCAGTGCTTCTATGCAGCGGAAATTGGTTTGTTGCTTTTAAAATTGCCCCCGTCTCTTGGTATATTATAATAACATTTGAATATAGTTGAAATTTTCCGCTCAAATATAATTTCGACAATTTTGCCCTATGTTCTTCTTTATTCCACTGAACATAAATTAACACTGCGACCATGGTCGCATTCATATTTGCTCATTTGAATATTGACTTTCTAGTTGTCTACAACAGTTCCATGACTGCGACCAGAGTCGCAGTTGGCTGACGTTATTTTTTTCTGTCTTCGACAAAAGTCGCAGCGTTTTCTTTTTAATTTAATTTTAACATTCATTTTGACAATTTTGCCATACGTTGTGCTTTAGTCCACTGAACATAAAGTAACACTGGGAGCATGATCGCATGTTCATATTTGCCCATTTGAATGTTCTGTCTGGATGTCTACAACAGTTTCATGACTGCGATCAGAGTCGCAGTTGGCTGACGATATATATATATATATATATATATATATATATATATATATATATATATATATATATATATATATATATATATATTACTGCGACAATAGTCGCAGTGTATCCTTTTTTTTAATTTTAACATCCATTTCGACATTTTCGCCCTATGTTGTGCTTTAGTCCACTGAACATAAAGTAACACTGCGACCATGATCGCAGTTCATCTTTGTCAATGAACTTCAAACTTCGACCCTTTCTGGTTTACAACTTGGCACCGTAGTTTCATGTTGCGTTTACCACATGAATAAAATTAGTGACAAAAGTACAGCAATTCAACTAAGATTAAGTAGTAAAAATTATAATTCACACAATTAACATTAGAAAACAGGCTTATATATTTATAAAAAATCGAAATACAAATTTTAAAGTTCTAATCTACTCGTTTTCGTCATTACCATCATAATCAGATTCGTCCTCAATATTATGACTGTGTTCGTCTTCCGTATCGCTTTCCGTCTCTTCCACCTCTTTACCAATAATCTCATCTTCGCTTTCTTTCTCTTCATGGCAGTATTTTGGTTCATCAATGAACTCCTAGAACGGGTCGTCTGTATCAAGCTCATCCTCTAACCCATAGCGAGGGATCGATTCAGAACTATACATCCAATTATCATTAGATGATTGGCTTCTTTCCGGTGAAGACGGTGGAGAAGACATTTTTGAATCTATTTCCGAATATTGAAAGAAACGAATTTGAGCAAAACCTATTTAGTCTATTTACAATCCTGTAATGATGACCCTTTATATATTTTTAATACCGGAATTCCAAAAGGTTTAAGCTCTCAAACGACGTGAACATATCCCAAATTTATTTTCTGCCTTTTCTCATAAATTGTATACTTTCCTCAGTTCTTGAAAACAGTTAAAAAGTTAATACAATCTTACATCAAGTTACTTTATACTTTGAACACGTGAAGATTATTATTGTTTTAATATCTTATGGTAGAAAAATGCAGGGAGGATTATGTTTACGATAACATAAATTAATGAAGTTAATTAAATTAAAACATATATAAAGGGCTATGTGTACAAAAACTTTGGTCTCCCGATTATGACAATGCGACCATAGTCGCATTGGGATCTGATAAATGATTCAGTAACTGCGACCGCGATCGCTGTCTCGATTACAGTATCGCAATACAAGGAAACGATATAACTCAAACAGGTCATGACTGTGATTTTGATCGCAGTACAATTTCTGAACTCATGTTTGTTTCTAATATCAATATGAATTAGTAAATTGCACTGTGTAACAGCAGTAGATTAGAAATAAAGAAATCTAATTGGATTTTATAATAAATAAATGTATAAAAATATTTATAAATTAAATTAATAAAACAAACGGATCAATTTTACATTTATTTTTACATTTATAAATAAAAATTGAGGTACATCAATAAATTGTCAACTGTCAGTCTTCAAATACCATTCTTCTTATAATCTCTGTTTCTTCATCCTAACTTTTCTCTCTATCTGCGAGTATCATGTATGCAAGCTCGCTTCTTAGTCTCTGTACATCGGCAGTCGTCACAGTATCAATAGCTGATGGACTACCAAATGCTATACTTTTCATGTACTTGCATACATATACAGCACAATCAATATTGAAAATTGTACAGAGTAATGATTAAATGAAATTAGATTTCTGTACTCAAAATAAGTAAAAAATATGATAGGTAAATGTCACAAAAAAAATTACCTGTTTGCTTGTTGGGGGCATCTTGCGTATTTATATATATATTTTTCATTAATTTATTGAAATCAATTTCAAAAATCTGTAATAACCTTTCTTTCTGCAATGTCAATAGAAAAATAATATCAATATTAATCAAATTAAATGCAAGTATTCAGTAAGCGAAATATTAAAATTCAACTCACCATTATTCTTGCATCTGTTTGATAAAGCTTTAATGTACTACTTGATTTTTCAGTTGGGACCAAAGAGTTGTAAAAAATTCACTCTTGTGTATGACAATCAAATATCAATAAGGTCCAGTGAAATCCGGGATCGTTGGCACTGTGTTTGTGATTGATCGGGAAGAACATGTACTGCACATCAATTGTCCAGTTTTTCAACAACTGCTTGATGAAATAATCTTCAAGATCTCTACTTTTAGATACAACACCGTGCTGTGAACAACAAAAAAAATAAAATTCAAAATGAATTCAAAGTATAAAAAACATTATGAAAATTAGATGTTATTATGACAAGACAACAGACTCTGATCTTGGTCGCAGTGTTTTTTGATTAATATACTTTACGCTGCGATCTTGATCGCCATCACCGGTATCCATGTTTCATTTTTAAGCATTTCTTAGCAACCCCGTCTTTTATATAAACATGCATTGCGACCAAGGTCACAATGTTGATATTGATTAAGACTGTCGCCAGCAACTGCGACCAAGATCGCAACTTTCATTACTAAACTGATATTCGTGGGGATTAATAAAATCATCGACTGCGACCTAGATCGCAATACATTCAATTTGTCTTATCAACAGTAAAGACTACTAGTAGAATATTTAACGTTCAAAAATTAAATTCACTAAATTAATAAGAAAATTGATATTTCAATTAACCGTAAAGGAGAAAATAGATGTTTACCCAAGTTTCACTCCGAAAGAATATATTTTTTATCCTCCTCTTTTCTCTAGATGCTTCATGTAGAAATGAATTATATTGGCATCTAAATCTCTACTGAACATCAGGTCCTCAATGTCATTTTTCGCAACAATGATTCCGTTGTCGATATCCTGATATGGAGTAGAAATGCAAGATATTCAAAACAAAGTTAAGAATTACATTGTTCTTATATAAATATCTAATAGTTTTTGATATGATTTAAAATAAAATTAATTAACTTACTCAGAGAAGGTCTTGTCCAAGAAATTTTTTATGAGAGCTTGTTGATGTGGCTGCAGAATTCTGTATGCTGTGGTTTCAGTCAATTCTCTGGTTTTTGGCTGAGTGTCGGAAATCTGTTCGTTGCCGAAACCAGTGGCAGAAGTCTGAGCCGCAGGCTGTGGAAGAGGATGTTCATTAATTTTCTTTCTCTATTTTGGATAAACGAAGTCGGAGTCATCGCGATCTCTTTCAGCGCGCTTGCGTTCTTTGACTCCCCTTTCTATCGTTCCTTTAGAGTAATTCAAAATTTTTCTTTTTAAGGATTGCTTTTGAGCCGGAGTCTATTCTTGAATTTTTTTCTTCGGAAGCTCTATCTTTTTAGAGTTCAAGCATCTGTTGAGTTATATTTAAAGAAAAACTGGGGAAATCTTCCCAGCAATAGTTACTTTAAATTCAGAACCCTTGATTCCTCCTCTTCTAACTTGTTTTTCTTCTTCTCTTCTGCCTGCTTCTCCATCTGCTCCCTCATCCTTTTCTGCTTCTTCTCCTCTTTTCCCTTCCTTCTCCTCTCCTCTTCTTTCATCCTCTCATTCCTCTCTTCCCCTCTTTCTTCCTTTTCTCCTGCCTCTTCTTCTCCTCCTCCTCTAACTTCCTCATTTTCTCCTTTTCCTGCTCCTCCTCTTCTTTCCTCCTCTTCTCCTTCTCCTTCGTCTCCTCTTCCCTCCTCCTCTTCTCATGCTCCTCCTCTTCCCTCCTCCTCTCCTCCTTTTCCTTCTCCTCCTCTTCTTTCCTCCTCTTCTCCTTCTCCTCCTCTTCCCTGCCCCTCCTCTTCCCTCCTCCTCTCCTTCTTTTGCTGCTGCTCCTCTTCTCTCCTCCTCTCCTCCTTTTCCTTCTCCTCCTCTTCCCTCCTTCTCTTCTCCTTCTCCTCTGCAGCAGTGGCTGCTTTCACCAGCTCTTCTTCTTCTTTCACTTTTAATTTTCTCTGCTATTTTTTTAATTTTTTCTTCTCTCTTCTGTCTCTTCTTTTTTTCTTTAATTCAGCCTTGAGTCTGTTCTCAGTCTCCATTTTTTTCAAATTTTCTTTCTAACTGATAAACATATTCTCTCAAGTACTGATTTTGATTCCTCAAAACTTCAATTTCTTCAGCTTGTTCATCCCGTGGTGGTGGCAAATAACCTGCAATAGTTGGTTCTTGATCACTCGTTCGTTCCTCAACTATTTCGGCTGCTTCTGGCTCCGTTTCCGTCGGGATGTTAGCTTCTTTATGTGTATGTTCTTCTTCTTCTTCTTCCTCGTCTTCTCCTTCAACAAGAAGGCCAATCATACTTCTTTCATCATTAGAGATGTTGGCCATTCGACACAAAATCTGAAAAAAAATTTAAACTTAAAACGATATAGAAATCTTATAGTCGTACCGCAGATGAATGAAACATTTAATAGAATAGTTAATAAGGAACTGCGACCTAGGACGCAGTTATAAGCATTACATCAGACAAACAATTAAACTCTGCGACAATGGTCGCACCACAAATCAATGGAATAATTATAACTGCGACCATGGTCGCAGTTTATTTACAACGATTTATCAAGAGAATGCGATCATGGTCGCACACAATTGTACTGCACATAAAATGAAGTGCAACCGAGGTCGCAGTCCATTTAAATGTATAAAATTTTAATCAACAGTATATGGTATTTAATATTTAAAAACTTACGATATGTGCGTCAAGCTCATTTAGATCAACTTCAAGTAGAGCTCTGCTAATGTTTTGGAGGTCCCATCTCACTGGGCATGGGGTTTTGTCCTCCAAACCAGACCTCGGCTCAAAAATAAGAGCTCTCTCACAGAGCCAATACTGCAAAATACATAATTAAATTAGTTTACACAAATATTCACAAGATATCGGAAAATTTCATACAATGTTTGTCAAATTTGATATTCATACTTACAATAATTTGCATAGAGCATCCTTGCAGCTCGTACGTGGTGTGCCTGAAGATGTCCATTAACTCAAGCAGGAATTGCCAAACAGCTTTACCCTAGCATATTGTCCTCATCAGCTGCATATTGACAATCTATTCCACAATATACCACGGCACCGTGCATTTACTGTCAGAAAAGAATAGGGTGGCCGACATATATAGGATGATTATTGTCGTAAAGTCTTGAATTGTAAGTCTTTGTCTGTCTCTTATAATTTCATTTAAAGTCACTTGCTGCTCAAGCTGTTCATCCTTGATCACATCTAATTCACTCGTCCTTCTTTTCTTGACCAGAAGATCATCCAAAGCTTCTTCAATAGATACTTTCGTGATCTTCTTTATATTAGGGAAATAATATTTTATAACCCCTCTGTCCTTCATTGTACACGTCTTATTCATAATAAAATCTGCCCCAATGATAGGTAGAACAAAAGTTAGGGTAACATCCTCCACTGTTAACTCAATTTGTTTGCCCACAATTCTAAAGGTCCTTGTATCCCTATCATACTGGTCTAAAATTCTCAGTACACTAATATTTGATTTTAGACCTTTTTCACCTCCAAATTCCTCATTGTAGAAGGCCATGAAGATTGGGCCAAATGGGGTCTTCTTGATCGCATCTATGAAATCGCCCCGAATGTGCTTTTTGAATTTCTTAATGAATTCGCACGTAGGTTTTAGGCTCGATCTCAGAGGACGAACCTTCACTTGTTGTTTACCTATAGATTAAGAAACATTAAAAACTTTAGTTTAATGTTTATTTAAAAATTAAAAGGGAATGCAAAACAAATGATTTTTAATATACTGCGACCAAAGTCGCATACATTTACAACGCAAATCGAAACAACTGCAACCCAGGTCGTAAGAAAAGGGAATGAAAAACAAATGATGTTTAATATAATGCGACCAAGGTCGCATACATCTACAACGCAAATTTAAACAACTGCGACCCAGGTCGTCAGAAAAGGGAATGAAAAACAAATGATGTTTAAGATACTGCGACCAAGGTCGCATACATTTACAACGCTAACTCAAACAACTGCGACCCAAGTCGACTGAAAGGGAATGAAAAAATAAATAATTTTTAAAACGCTACGACCAAGGTCGCATACATCTACAACGCTAACTCAAACAACTGCGACCCAAGTCGACTGAAAGGGAATGAAAAAATAAATAATTTTTAAAATGCTACGACCAAGGTCGCATACATCTACAACGCTAACTCAAACAACTGCGACCCAGGTCGACAGAAAGGGTATGAAAAAAATAAAAAAATTTTAAAACGCTACGATCAAGGTCGCATACCTCTACAACGCTAACTCAAACAACTACGACCCAGGTCGACAGAAATGGTATGAAAAAATAAATAATTTTTAAAACGCTACGACCAAGGTCGCATACATCTACAACGCTAATCCAAACAACTGCGACCCAGGTCGACAGAAAGGGTATGAAAAAAATAAATAATTTTTAAAACGCTACGACCAAGGTCGCATACATCTACAACGCTAATCCAAACAACTGCGACCCAGGTCGACAGAAAGGGTATAAAAAAATAAATAATTTTTAAAACGCTACGACCTAGGTCGCATACATCTACAACGCTAACCCAAACAACTGCGACCCAGGTCGACAGAGAAGGAAATCAAAAAAATAGAAAAAAATTTGACCTTTGTGGTTGTGTTACAAATTTATAAGTTTAAAAACCTATTCATGATCTCAAGTTTGCGAATCTCTCTTATTTCCGACCATGGTCCCAAGTTTTCAAAAAAAAAGTGAAAGAAACGGAATCAAATCTGGAAAAAAATATAACTATTAAAATCCACAAACCCTAAAAAAAAATTGCTTTTGTTTCCCCATTACCTTTTTCCGCGGATGATTTCTTTGACGCCATATGTAGCAAATATATTTTTTAAAAACTGAGAAAATTTGTGAAACAATAGAACTAATCTCTTCAGAATGATCAACTGAAATTTTATATCTGTAAATATTTTGAAAGGATATGTTTTACATACGGTAAAAAGTTGTGAGGGAGGGTATTTTCGTCAAATAAACCGTTGAGGTGACTGATAGTAATTTAGGCGGGATTTTTCTTGTTTTTGTCCGCCAAAATTAATGACAATTTCGTGGCTATTATGTTGCCACGTCCCGCCGGCTGAGAAACTCTCTCAGCAGTCAGTTGAGGTACAGTAACCCCATATATATATATATATATATATATATATATATATATATATATATATATATATATATATATATATATATATATATATATATATATATATGAGAAAAATGTATATCAGCCGACGGCTGAGAGACCCTCTCAGCCTGCGGTGTCGTGGCACATTATTAGCCACACTAGAAAGGACGGCCCACTTACCGAAATAGTTGAAATTACTAAATAGCCCTGCTGTAAAAGACAGTAGATTTGTATAGTTTATTATAATTTTATATTTTCTGACGTTAGTCAATTTTGTCACAATTATCTTTTATAACTGCGGCCAAACTGCAAACATTTTTTTATCAAATCACGAAACTAATTTGAATCCTTCTTTATTATTTTTTTTGTTATCTGATTTGAAATTTAATGATTTTTTAATATAGTCGCAGTTTTACTTTTTTTTCGCATGTAATGTATAAATTATTATTTTTTACATATTGAATTCGGACAATGACTGCGACTATGATCGCAGTGCTTAACGAGAGTAAGTCGTGGTACTGCGACTATGGTCGCAGTACTCACGACAGCATTTTTTTTGGTGAGTTTTTTTGCTAAGTTATATGTAATAACGGTGTCTAAGGACTGATATTATAGTCGCAGTTTATGTATGATTTTATATGTTTGATCTTCACTGTACTTTATTGCATGCGAAGTAGGACTGCGACTATGATCGCAGTGTTTAAGAACAACAGTGGCAATCGTAGGACTGCGACTATGGTCGCAGTGTTTAAGGAGAACAGTGGCAATTTCTAATTTGCGATATACAGTGAAATATACAGTGAAATATACTGATTTTGAGAGGACTGCGATGATGTTCGCAGTATTATCTGTTCATATAATTTATTTTTGGACTGCGACCATGGGAGCTGTTTGCGACTATGGTCGCAGTGTTTAAGGAGAACAGTGGCAATTTTCTAATTTGCGATATACAGTGAAATATACAGTGAAATATACTGATTTTGAGAGGATTGCGATGATGTTCGCAGTATTATCTGTTCATATAATTTATTTTTGGACTGCGACCATGGGAGCTGTTTATAACTTTATTGAATGTAAAACTATCAAACTGTTTATGACTGGACAGCGACCGTGGTCGCAGTTTCATATGTAATTATAATATGAGTACTGCGACCATTATTTCAAATAAGATGCAGAATTAATACCTATACGGTATACTTTGTATGTATTTTTAAAATGTGAAAGATTATTTTGCAGATAGAAGTAAATTTTATTTATAACATAATATGGTGAGAAAGAGACCTTACAAAAAAAGAGCATTAAAAGTTTTTAAGAGAAGACAAAATAACGTTGAATATCAGAATATCAGGAAATCCTAATCCTCGTCATCATCACCATGATAAGCAGATTCGTCTTCTTCATTCTCCTGGTCTTCCTATTCATCACTTATTTTCTCATCATCTTCCTGTTTTGAGGTTTTTTGGTTCATCGATAAACTCCCAGAATGGATCGTCTCTATCAAGCTCTTCGTCCGATCTGTTACGAGAAAGCGAGCCTATAGCATCAGAGGACATGCTTTCATCAAGCATGCCTCCGTCAAGTGGCAGAGGAATAATGTCCTCCTCACTAATCCACATGAAAACTTCATCATCATCATGAATAGGAGGATCAGTTAAAATATTATTTGATGTAGTGAGATAGTCAAAAGGAGTGAAGTCCAGACTGGTATCAGATTCACCAGAATACCCTGAAGAAAGAGGACCAGTGGGGGATTGATTGAAGTTGAATTCTGAGCGTTCAGAGGAAGAAGATGGGGAAGACATGATTCAAGAATGAATTATTTTTCTGAAAGTTTTTGAAATCAAATTGAAAAGGAGCAAAAATATAGTTTTTAGATATGAGATAATATATTAGTTACAAGTACTATATAAAGGTCAATAATGTGAAAGAACATGAATAGTAATAATTATTGTTATAGGTTGAAGAGTTCCTTTTCTCCAGAGGTTTACTACGTGAAGTACAAATAAACTTGTTATAGAATGTTTTGCCTATATCTTTAGATTACGTATGGTGCACATCTTTCCTTTATCGTGATTAACATTAGTGCATCTCTTTTTTCTAGACTGTTGTTGTATCACGGTAGATAAATTATTAATTACTTCATTAAATTCAGTGTAATTAATATAGTATTTTTATTAGATGTGATATACGCGAACTGATCTCAGGGTCGCATGGCTAAACTTGCGACTTTGGTCGCAGTGCTGAAGGAGGTCGCAGTGCTGTACGATAACATATTTTCGTCTGTTATTTTTTATGTTATAAGGAATGCGACTATGGTCATGCGTGATATAAAAAGGTTTTTGTTATACTATGACTGCGACTATTGTCGTAGTCGTCATTTAAAATTGAAAGTTATTTTGTATTAAGTCTGCGCCATGGTCGCAATAATTGAAAGTTTTATTATGTTATGACTGCGACTGTGATCTCAAAATTTGTAAAACGGTGAGAATTCTGTTACAGAAGGCATGCTTCTGTTTATTTCACATTATGTTCATCCATTTTTTTCTCTATTATATTTTCGATGTAGTAGAATTACGAATTTTATAACTGTAAATATATTCAACTGAAAATTATTTTAGGTAATTTTTGTTTGTGGATGAGTTTATAGCAGTTTAGAAGTTAAAATGGATTATTTTTCTCATTTTGATTCACGAATGTTTAGGCGGGATTTATGGGGTATTTTTGTCATTTTGATTCACGAATGTTTAGGCGGGATTTTTTTTGTTTTTTTTTGACGCCTACACTCTGCGGCCGATCTGTGGCATATATTCAGCCACGTCACCGCGGTCTGAGAAACTCTCTGAGCCGTCGGCTGAGGTACAGTAACCCCTATATATATATATATATATATATATATATATATATATATATATATATATATTATATATATATATATATATATATATATAGAGAGAGAGAGAGAGAGAGAGAAATGTATATCAGCCTGCGGGCTGAGAGTACTTTGTCAGCCTGCAGTGACGTGGCTCAATTTGTTACCTCACTATCTTTCGGCCCGCTTTTAGGAAGAAGTTAAATTACCAAATACCCCCTTTTCGATAACTTTCCTTATTGTTTATTATTATTTTTTCCCCTTTTTTTTGCCGCTCTTTATTGGATTTAGGTTATGGTATATAAATTACTTTTCGCCCTATTTTCTTACCTCTTTTTTGAAAGATCTAGTTTCTACTTTTCAGTTTGCGATAAAATTTTTTCTGAAAATATAAAATCTTTTCAGATCAATTTTTTCAGCCTGCGATAAAATTCTACTTTATAGTTTAATTTAAACTGCGACCTTAGTCAGAGACTTTGGTCGCTGTATACATTTAAACTGCGACCTTAGTAAGAGACTTTGGTCGCAGTATACATGGTTAATTGCGACCAAGGTCGCAGTTTTGTTATTGATAAAGATGGTCAGCAACTGCAATCTAGGGTTGCATTACATGGACTGCGACTTAGGTCGCAGTACGTTAAGTGTTTCCTTTATATTAACATGCATACGGACTAAGGTCGCAGTGTTGTTTTATTAAGTGTTGTTTTGGTTTAAGTCATTTTTTGAATCTAAATGAAAAATGAAAAGTTTGCTGAGGGGACGCGACTTGGAGTCAGTCCGAGAGACGCGGCCTGTCATAAAGATTTTATGAGATCTTTAAACGTCAAGTCTACGTTGTCTACGCGTCGGCTCTTCATTGGGTTTAGGCGTTAATGTCTTTTAATGCCAAACCGACGCTGGCGGTTGGAGACCATTAAAGCCGACGGTTCTGATTAATGAACCATTAATTATGGTTATTATGGGCTGCCTATAAATAGGGCTCACCCTCTCCCTTTAACAGCCCATAATTAGACTGTTTTCTTTTCGAGAGCAATTGCTCTGAGAATTTCCGCCTTCTTCAGAGTCTCTAACAGGGGCCTGCCTCCATGGATGAAGATGACCGTATGGACGAACTTGATCGATGTTCGTCCACAAGGGAAGAAGTCATAGACCTCATCGTCCACAAGGGAAGAAGTCATGGTCCTCGTCGTTTACAAGGGAAGAAGTCATGATCCCTGACGAGAACTTAACCCTCACCAAGATCTCCTCGGACTTGATGCACCAGTCAAGCTTGCTGGCTTGGCATGGTCAGAGTGGGTATGGCGGCGGGGATGTGGTGGATATAGTGGTGGGTAGCATACCTTGTGAGGTCTCACTCTCCCTTTAACAGCCCATAATTAGACTGTTTTCTTTCGAGAGCAATTTCGTCCACAAGGGAAGAAGTCATAGACCTCATCGTCCACAAGGGAAGAAGTCATGGTGGGTAGCATACCCTGTGAGGGCTTAAAACCTCCTCTCTTACCCCAGAAGTGACATCGAGGAAATTCTATGCTCACTGGATAACCTTCTGGTGGAAGAGATGTTCATCAACGAAGGATCGTATCCCGCCACTTTGGAGGGTCAGGTGGAATCAGAGATTCTGCTGCCACCAGACCTCAATAACACCACTGCTCTTAGTCAACAAGGTCTCTTTTGATGTTTAGTCTTCTTTGTACTGCTGTATTGTAACACTCAATCTTATTGTATAAGAGAGCGTCTTTTGATGTTTAGTCTCCTTTGTACTGCTGTATTGTATCACTCAATCTTATTGTAGAAGAGAGCGTTTTGTATCATTTTCACATGCCTGGAGATAAATGCCTGGACATAAATAAAAATCATATTTGTTTTTTAATAAACTACGACGTAGGTCGCAGTCATTCATTGCAAACAAAACAACTTGGACCAGAGACGACACTGCGACCAAGGTCGCATAAGACTACATTGCAAACAGAAACAACTGCGACCAGGGTCGACAGTGCGACCAAAGACTGCGACTAACAAACTTCTGCGGTGACGTGTCACCTCGTCGCAATGTTGTTGTTGATTAAGACTAAAGACCAGCAGCTGCGACGAAGGTCGCAGATTATTTTTTTAAGACTGCGGCCAGCAACTGCGACCAAGGTCGCAGTGTTGTTGTTGATTAAAAATAAAGACCAGCGAATGCGACCAAGGTCGCAGTGTATTTTATTAAGTCCAAAAATCAGCAACTGCGACCAAGGTCGCATTGTATTTTATTAAGACTACGGTTAGCAACTGCGACCAAGGTAGCAGTGTTGTTGATTAAGACTAAAGACCAGCAACTGCGACCAAGGTCGCAGTTTATTTATTAAGTCTGCATCCTGCAATTGCGACCAAAGTCGCAACCTTTCATTTTAAAAATTTATACGGGTGAAGTAATATAATTATTAACTGCGTCCATGGTCGCAGTATATTCGTTTAGCGTAAAATATTTAAAATGAAGGTTTGTAACAATTGTACAGCATTTCAACCATGACATAGTAGTAAAAAATGTAATTCACACAATTAACTTTAGAAAACAGATTTATATATATTTAAAAAATATATAAAATACAATTTTTTTAAACTTCTAATCCTCGTCATCACCATCGTAATCAGATTCGTCGTCAAGAGTCATGCTTTCGTCTTCTGTCTCGCTTTCTGTCTCTTCCTCCTCTTCAGCGACATCTCCTCTTCGCTTTCTTCCTCTTCATGTTTGTATTTTGGTTCATTAATGAACTTTCAGAACGGGTCGTCTGTATCAAGCTCATCCTCTGACCCGTAGCGAGGCATATCTTCAGAACTATACATCCAATCATCATTAGATGATTGGCTTCTTTCCGGTGAAGACGGTGGAGAAGACATTTTTTTGAGTCTATTGACCGAACAGTGAGAGTAACGAGTTTGAGCAAAAATAATTTAGTATGTTTGTAATCCTTTGCTGATGACCCTTTATATATTTTTAATCCTGGAATTCCAAAGGGTTTAAGCTCTCAAACCACGTGAATATCTCCCAAACTTATTTTCTACCTTTTCCCAAAAATTGTGTATACTTCCTAGGTGACTGTTCAATTATCCAAAACAGTTTAAAAGTTAATACACTATAACTTTAAATTACTTTAAACTCCAAAACAGTACATTATTGCGACTATAGTCACATTGGGAACTGATAAATGATTAACTGCGACCATAAATTGCATCCGTAGTAGGACTGCGACTATGGTCGCAGTTTGGATATGTAATTAAAAGAGCTTATAAGTTAATATAGTGAGAAAGAGACCTTACAAAAAAAATAGAATTAAAAGCTTTTAAAAGAAGACAAAATATAATTGAATATCAGAAAATCAGGAAATCCTAATCCTCGTCATTATCCCCATCATAAGCAGATTCATCGTCTTCATTCTTCTGCTCTTCCTCTTCATCACTTATTTCCTCATCATCTTCCTGTTTTTGATCTTTTTTTTTCACCGATGAACTCCCAGAATGGATCGTCTCTATCAAGCTCTTTGTCTGACCCGTTGCTAGGAAGCGAGCCTACAGCATCAGAGGACATGTTTTCATCAAGCATGTATCCGTCAAGTAGCAGAGGAATAATGTCTTCTTCACTAACCCACATGAAAACTTCATTATCATCATGAATAGGAGGACCAGTTAATACATTATTTGATGTAGTGAGATAGTCAAAAGGAGTGAAGTTCAGACTGGTATCAGATTCACTTGAATATCCTGAAGACAGAGGACCGGTGGGGGAACGATTGAAGTTGAAATCTAAGTGTTCAGAGGAAGAAGATGGGGAAGACATGATTCAAGAATGATTTTTTTTTGAAAGTTTTTGAAATCAAATTGAAAAGAAAGAGCAAAAATATAGTTTTTAGGTATGAGATATTATATTAATAACAAGCATTATATAAAGGTGAATATTTGTGGAAGAACATGAATAGTAATAATAATTGTTAGAGGTGATGGTTTAGTATGGTAAGAAGTGGTAAAAAAAAAAATATTTAATTGAAGATTTATTGCGGGAGAATCCGAAGTACAAATTAACTTTTTATAGAATTGTTTGCCTATATCTTTAGATTACGTATGGTGCACATCTTTCCTTTCTCGAGATTAACATTAGTGCATCTCTTTTTTCTAGACTGTTGTTGTATCACGGTAGAAAGAATATTAATTACTTCATTTAATTCAGTGTAATCAATATAGTAATTTTATAAGATTTGATATACGCGAATTGATCTCAGGGTCGCATGGCTAATCCACCCTAGTCGCATATTAAAAATCTTTTACATAAGGCATAGGAAAGAAGATTGCGACTTTGGTCGCAGTACTGAAGGAGGTCGCATTGTTGTACGATAGAATGCGACTAGGGTCGCAGACGTTATATAAAGAAGTTTTGTTATACAATAACTGCGACTAGTGATTGCGACTGTGTCGCAGTTGTCATATAAAATTGAAGTTATATTGTATTAGGTCGCATAAAAACGTTTTGTTATATTATGAGTGCGATTAGTGACTGCGACTGTGTCGCAGTTGTTATATTGTATTAAGTCTGCGACCATGGCATGTTTTTAAATTTTCAATGCTTCTGCTTATTTTACATTATATTGATCCAATTTTTTTTAATTATATTTTTTGATGTATTATAATTACGAATTTTATAACTGTAGATATATTCAACTGAAATTTTGTTTGTTCATGACTTTATTCCAGTTTAGAATTAAAAAAGGGTATTTTGGTCAATTGTTTCACGATTGTTTAGGCGGAATTTTTCTGATTTTTTGGCGCCAACACACTGCGGCGATGTGTGGCATATATTTAGCCACTTCCTGCCGGCTGAGAAACTATCTCAGCCTGCAGGCTGAGGTACAGTAACCCCATATATATTCATATATATATATATATATATATATATATATATATATATATATATATATATATATATATATATGGTTAATTATTCATACAAGGTATCTTTGTCATAAAAATATCACATGTTAAGTAAGTGACATGATTTTAGGAGGAGTAACGGAAGGCACGAAAACTTTTATGATAGTTTTAGAAAATTGAGCCATATTCTTTATATAAAATCTATGAAGTTAGATTTGTAGCACAGATCAAATAATTGAATACAACATATCTAATCAGAACTTTATTGAAACTCGAATTGATAACCAACAAAAAGGGCGTCGTAATCAAAACCCTGTAGTCATGTCAACGAAGTCTAACTCAATGATAAAAGAATAGAGCTGTGTTGAAAGAAGTTGTGCATTTAGGGCATGCTTGTCGCCTTTCTGAAATATCAGAATTCACAATCAGTGTAGCTTTCTCTCTCAATGGGGCCGGCCCGTCGAGCGGATTTCTTATGGTTTCCACTCTTCACGCGGTGGAAATCGAATGGAGAGAAAAATGTGGGGGCTCGCGTCATGATAGCAGTTTTCTGAGGCTGCCAACCAAGCAGATTTCTCGCGGGATAGAAAAAATTATCGACATGACGAGGCGTGTTAGACTTCTCGCTGGCGTTTTCTCGCGAACAAACCGCCCTTACGACTGAACTACAAAATTTGTTAGTTAGAAAAAAATAAATAAAAAGTGTAGTAAACAAACACACTCACATGTATAGCCAAAAGTGGCCTTCACAGTGAAAGTAGGTTTTGCAATTCGCTTACAATCCCCATGTATATTCATGGGACACTCACATCTGATATGATTTGCTTTAGTTAACCAATTATTAGATCTAGGGCTGACAGTATTTTTCTTCATTATTTTCTCCTCATCCTTCGAGGCCTTTTGCCTTTGCTTTCTGTGCAAGGAAAGCATTGAGCAAGGATGAGCTCATAAAAATCATTACTTTGCACGACGACTCCCCCATGGCCCCCTCGGCTTCGCACAACTTTTGGGCCAAAGATGCCACAAACAATGCTCCTCAGGACTCGAACCAGATCCCAATCAGAATGGGCCAAAAGTCAGCCCATTAAAGAAGACAAAAATTTCTCTGGACTGGGCCTTGAGTAATGGACTTACACCCAAAGGACATGGAGAGACTCTCTCTTGGTGAAAATCAGGAGACTGGTTGGCTAACTAATCAAAATCATTTTATACACCAGCAAATCTTCAGTTCATAAAGGAATATTTGTGTTTAATAAATCATGATCATTAGGTTCTTGTTAGGTGCAGGCGGAGTTTCATAATGCGGCCCAGCTCTTTTTTCGCTCCCTCTTTCATGTTTGGAACGTTTTTTGCCTTTATATTCCTGGACCTCAGTTTTTTGGGCCTTCCAGTCTGCACGGAGGCCCGAATGTGGTAATAAAAAAAGAAATTAAGGGGCGGGGTTAAACTATATGATTGTCTATCAGGACTGTTTGGATCCAAGACAGTGGGCAGAAGCGAGGAAGTAGGAAGTAGGCTTTTTTTTCTTTTAGAAAATGAGAACTTGTGTGTATCTTTCTCAATTTTTTTGTTGATAGTTGAGAAGTAGAAGTGGAAAGTATATTGTGTTTTTCGGTGTTTGGTGAGTAACGTGGAAGTGAAAATGAAAAAATTAACCACAAAGTTGATCGTAAAATAATATTAAAATAAAAATTAATTATGTAAAAATTGGACTGTAATTGGAATGCAAGTGAGATGTACATGATTACAAAATTAACTGTTTGAGGTACAACATATCACAATTGAGATTTACAAAATTAAATGTTTTGAGGTACAACTTATTATAATTGAGATTTACATGACAACAAAATTAACTGTAGCACTTGAAAGTGAGAAAATGATTGTGTAAAAAAAATAATAAAAGAAAAAGAGGTTTGCTCATTTTTCTTTTCTCCAATGTTTAGATGGACAGCAAAAGAGAGAAATAATACTTCCTCATTTCTCACTTCTGTCTGCTTCCTTGAATTCAAACAGCCCCCAGCCCATATCCTGTTGAAACAGTTTTCGGTAAATTCACTCTCTCTATTTATATTTTCTTGTACTTTTGAAGGCATTATGTTAAACCCCCTTGCGGGCTTTTTCTTTCTTCTTTTTAGTTTTGTTCGTATATGCTTTGAGGTACAATTTATTACAATTGAGATTACATGACCCCAAAATTAATTGTATGAAAAATTAACTGTAACACCTGAAAGTGAGAAAATGATTGTGTAAAAAAAAAATAAAAGAATAAGAAGTTTTCTCATTTTTCTTTTTCGGTGTTTATATGGACAGCGAAAGAGAGAAATGATACTTCCCCACTTTCCCACTTCCGCCTACTTCCTTGAATTCAAACAGCACATATCCTGTTGAAACAGTTTTCGTAAATTCACTCTCTCTCTTCGTATTTTCTCAAACTTTTGAAGGCATTATGTCAAACCCCCCGCGGGTTTTTTTCCCCTTTCTTTTTTAATTTTTATTCAGATATGTTTTGAGGTACAATTTATTACAATTGAGATTTACAAGACCACAAAGTTAACTGTAACAGTCTGAAAATTAACTGTAAGACCCTGAAAGTGAGAAAATGATTGTGTGTAAACAAAAAAGATAAAGGAATAAGAAGTTTTCTCATTTTTCTTTTTCGGTGTTTAGATGGACAGCGAAAGGAAGAAATGATACTTCCCTACTTTCTCACTTTTGTCTGCTTCCTTGAATTCAAACAGCCCCCACCCATATCCTGTTGAAACAGTTTTCGGTAAATTCACTCTCTCTCTATTTGTATTTTCTCAAACATTTGAAGGCATTATGTCAAACCCTCCACAGGCCTTTTTTCCTTCCTTTTTTAATTTTTATTCGCATATACTTTGAGGTACAACTTATTACGATTGAGATACTTATTACGATTGAGATTTACATGACCACAAAATTAACTGTAGCACCCTGAAAAATTAACTGTAACACCCTGAAAGTGTGAGAAAATGATTGTGTGTTAAAAAAAAAAAAAAGAATAAGAAGTTTTCTCAATTTTCTTTTTCGGTATTTAGATGGACAACAAAAGAGAAATGATACTTTCCCACTTTCTCACCTCTACCTGCTTCTTTGAATTCAAACAGCCCCCAGCCCATATCCTGTTGAAACAGTTGTTGGTAAATTCACTCCCCCTCTTTGTATTTCTGAAACTTTTGAAGGCATTAAGTCAAAACCCCCGCGGGCTTTTTTTTTCCTTCCTTTTTTATTCGGATATATTGCACCTTCAAAGTTGAAAGTCTTCGTGACGCTTTCTGTGCTTAAAAACATCTGAGCATATTTTATTCTTTTTCTCACAGAAAATTCTATCAATTACTGATTAATAAATATTAATAAGCAATTAAATGACATTTTTTTTTGCCATTT